>PVKM010037311.1:0-14496 GCA_004027735.1 Carollia perspicillata | reverse complement strand
CTATGGGGAAGTGAAAGTAAACATTCCCTCTGGACTTAAAAACTCAGAAATTCCAGCTCCCCAAATGATTGCGATTTTCAAAAATATTCAGTTAAATAATATTTGTGCAGCACTTTGCAATTCACAAAGCACTTTTCACTTACATAATTTTAAGTAACATAATCCTCAAACACTCCAATGTGGTTTTATTCCAAAGGACGAAATCGGAGTTTCTGTCAACTCAACAAGATACAGTGCCCAATGAGACCTTGAAGGGTCTGTAGAATTATTCGTTCAAGAAATCTCGTTCTCGCTTAATACAGTCAGTTCAAGTAGCCCTCGATCTGTCATTTTCTTATGATACTGACTGCCGATCTGGCATACCCTTACTGTTTACATGCCTTAGCCCACTATATTCAAAGTTCTATAAGGTAAAGTTTCTATGGGAGTTACATTTGCATCATTCACAGTGCCAGGGGAACTGACAGGCCTCAAATGGGCACTTAGTGAATGAGTGAATGAATGAAATTAAATGCATAAATTATGACCATTTTAAAGTAATCTTCTGGATTTTAATTGGATTATACTTGGATTATATGAAGAAAGACCCTCAAGGAAGGAAGCTAACCTAGAGAGCCTTTTAAAAAACACTATTTTTTCAGGACCTCCTACTGCTCCACAGCATTTAGGGCCTGGGGAAGCTTTCACTTTGTAACTAATAAAAGGCTAGTGAATTCTTTCTGAAAAAAAATTGTTTAAAGTCCAGGTGTTTTATCTTTACTTATTCACAAATTGTTCGCTTTCAAATGCTAAACCACAGAAAGGCCAGGGCTTGCTTGTCAATCACCCTTTCCTCTTTGTTTATACCAACTAGCAGCCTGATTTTTTTCTTTCCCCTCCGAAGCATGATGATCAAGTACAAGAATCACAGAAACGCATGGGGAATGAAATGTGTAAGTAAGAAAAACGCAGACAGAACAAACTCCTCTCTTCCCAGGTATTTTTAAACCAACTGCTCAGCATTGAGACAAGCTCTATAAAAGATGTATATTTGTGAGTGTGTACATTGGAAAAATAGGAAAATAAGGCCAGTGCAAACACTTTTTGTAGGTACGAAGAAATAGAAAACGAAATTTCAAATTTGTCGTAATATTAAAAACGACACTAAGAAAACTGTATACAGTAAATATACCCGTGGACTAGGACCAAAAATCAGCAATGTCAGCAAACTAAGACTGGGTGAGTGGAGGCGCGAATGGAAATCTGTCTGTAAAGGAGAGAAAAAATCACTCGAACTACCCACTTTGGCTGGGGTGGGGGCGAGACTCACATTTTTCGGATAAACTGAATAAAGGGGATTGTGTTTGTGCGAGGCATCCATTCTGGCTCTCGACTCGGAGCCGAGGGGGCGCGCAGCTCTAGGACGGCTCGGAGCTGAACCGGCCGCCGCGGGCCGGGAGGGCGCCCAGGGCGGGCGCTGATTGACCGCGCGCACGGTCAGGTGACTCCGGGCGCCACGTTCCCGGAGCCCAGCCGGCGGTGGCCGCCTGGGCCGGGCCGGGGCCGGGGCAGGGACCGGGTCCACACGGGGAGGCCGGAGAGGCTGATCTCCCGAAACTAAGTTGCTGGGCTGGTGGCTGCTGGGCGAGGGCAGAGACGGGGAGAGGGAGCGCTGGAGCAGCGCCGGCCGGTGGGCCGGACCTGCTTGGCCTCCGCCTGCTCCGGAGAGCGGGCCCCTGGGCGCCGGGCCGCAAGCCCGTCCCCAGGGGGGCGCCTCGGAGCTGTCCTGCGCCCCACCCATCCTCAGCCTCCCGTGAGGCGCTCCAACAAAGGGGCAGGCCGCGGCGGGGAGCGGGGAGGAGGAGCCGGAGGATCGAGCCGCTCGCGCACGAAGTTGTGGAGTCGCCTGGCCTCGGAGGCGGAGAGCGGGCGGCCGCTGCTCGCCGCGGGCTTTCTCCCGCTGCGGGACGAGGAGCCTCCCGCTCCCGAAGCCAATTGGGGAGTCACCGTGTGCGGTGCCCCACTTCTTTAGGGTCCTTTTTGCAGACGGAGAACTCTTTAGTGTTTGGCAAACGTGGTGCCTGCGCGCCTGTTTCAGGTTTGCACTTGGACTGTTTTGTTTTTGGCGGAACTATCGGGCAGGAAGATTGCACAAGCCAGGGACATTTTTAATCGGGTGTCAAAACTCCTTTTTCCTTTCAGACCTCGTCTAGGTCTCTACATTTTATTTAAAAAAAAAACACCCCAAAACGTTGCACAGCAAAACTCACGCTAGCACACTCCCCCGCGATTACTACGACCCAAACACATCCCGAGGAGCCCCTGGCCCTCTGGGGACTTGGCGGCGGCTGGCGGGCGAGGCGGGCCCTCGGGTTAACGAGAGCAGGTAAGTCCAGGCATTACGGAAGCACCGCGCTGAGTAATGTGACCACAGCCCCCGGGAAACGGGGCGTGGGCTGCGGGGAGGACGGACTTCTCTGAGGCTCTTGCGTCCAGCATCAGCTTGAAGTTCCTTTTCAAGACTGGGGCTAAGATGTAACCAACTTTTGCGTACACTTTCCTTGGAACCGGAGTCCTGCTACCCTGCGGTGAGACAGAGAATGACAGAAACTTGGAATGAGGAGGCGGTCCTCGGGATCCGTAGAGTTCCGAAAGATCCAACAGGTTCGGGGCTGCCCCTCGGCTTCCCCGATCCTCCTACTCGCCAGGGCGTGAGAGTCGCGCACCCGTGCCTTGCGCGGTGAGGGGCGTTGGGCCAGTGATCTCCGAGAGCGGACGTGGCCTCCCAAGAGGGCCTGTCACACACGCCCCAGCCCAGGAAGGCGGGGCCCCGGAGGTGTCCGCTAGGAGAGGGTGGGGAGAGGGTGGCTGTGGTCGGCGCGCAGGGGAGCAGTTCCCAGCCGTCCGCCTGGCAGGAAAGGTGTTCGACCTCCGGGCCATTGCCATTTCCACGGGTGGGGCTCCGGAAAGGGGACGGGGCGCCCAGTCGGTGCGCGGTCCGGTGCAGTCGTTTCTTCTGGTTTTCCGGACTCTTGGCATCTCTTGTTGCAACTGGTAAGATAATTCATGCCCACCCTTGGCCCCGCATGCGGGGCTCCGGTGGTCCAAGGCCACCAACAAAACTAACAAAGCACTAATTTTAGGCTGTGCAACTTTTAGAAGGCACGCTGTTAAAAGAGAATTTTCCCCCAAGGCCCGGAAAGGGACTTACTTGTTCTAGGGAAGGAGAAAACGTGCCCGATCTCCGGAAGCCAGGGGACCCGCAATTTACTTTACATTAAACTGGAGAGCCTGGGGTCTAGCGCGGGTCTAACGGCTCTGCTTTCTGGGATCCCGCGGGGAGAGCTTCCTCTTTCCCAGCCATCAGGTCACCTGGGTCACAGGCCTCGCGGGTCAGTTTTCCTGGCCGCTCTTGGGAGGGTCGGTGCCACCGTTGCTGCGGCCCCAGCGCACTGAGTTCAAGGGATCCCCGAGCCCTGGAGTCGGGGCCGGAGCTCACGGCCTCGGACCCGCGACAGCAGCCGCATCCGTTGCTTAGCCGCTCCTACGGGCCTCAGGAAGCCGGATTGGCCCGTGCGGGCTGGTTGCTGGTGGGCGTGGGGGTCGCCGGCCGCAGAGAGCGCTGCGGGCCAGGCCGGAGCTGGAGGAATGCGAAGCTCCTGAGCGCTTCGGCCTCGAGTTCCAGGAGGCGAGGGCCACGGTTTACAGTCGTTCAGCAACCCCCTCTACCCGTATTTATAGGACCGATGAGACTGCTCTTTAACTCTCCTTTGGGTGTTTACATACAATTTATTGCCCCTGTAAACAGCATTAATAACTGTAGTAGTAACCGTCCCTTGGAACCCTTCCGAGAGTGAATGGCAGTTCTTGGCACTGGGAGGTGTCTTTTACTGTGTATCAAGCAGAGTGCTAAACGCTTGCCCTTTTGGCTTCCCTTTCAAGTATCTCTAGGTAGGGTTTTGGTTCCCACTGTAAATGAATGAACAGTTTTTGCCCGAGGATCAACATCACATTTCTATCAAAATTGTCCATTGTTGAATATATTTGCATTGTGTAATTCCTACATTATTTTACAATTAAAACTTTTGCTTTCCCTTTAAAGCCACCCCCCATCCTTTCATCCCAGATTGGTTTATTGCCACACACTCATGTCTTCAGGTCCATATGACAGCCAGAAGTGTTCCAAAGAAAATGTTGGTGGACCGACAGTTGAGTGTATTGGTTTCAGTGAGAAGATCCGGCTAAGCTTTGCAGAACACCCTTATCAGGGCCCAGTAACAGAGAGCAGTGGTAACAATAAATAACCATTTTAAAGGGCTTACAGCTTCTAAAGCAACCCCCCATTCACTTACTCTGTTCCTTAACTAGCTGTGTGTGGAGGATGGACTTTCCTCCGTTTAATAGATGTGAAATGCACATAGTGATGAAACTTTGAGTCTGTCTCCTGGCAACCAAATATAAATTGCTGCTGCATTTATCCATTGAGAAGGTGTCCTTTTTGCCATGTGTTACTCAACCTGGAGTCCCCTGCCATTCATGGCAGCCAGTGGCAGTTGGGAGCTGTCACAGTGTCTCCCTCCTTCCCGTTCTTCTCTTGTCCTCTGATCCCCCTTTCTGCTGCGTCTGTGTAGTAGGTGAGGGGTTTCGATACAGGAAGAGAAAATCTGAGAAATTGTCTTAAGGAGAGTGGCAAAATAAAATACTATATAATGAGGAAATATTAATGTGCAAATGAAATACAGTCCTGTGTACACCGTTCACTTTTTTATGGAGTCTGATAGGTTTTCGGGAAGCACCGAAGCTAAGACCAGTTAGGGAGAGCATTAGAAGTATCTTTCAAAGGGAGCAGTCTGTTGCTTTTCAGTAAAGAGAATTTTGTTGGGCAAACCTGATTTTCCGTCATAAAATTTTATATGCATTCCTCTGAACAAAGTTTTCGGTTTTAAATATAATAAAATACACTTAAAAATTCAGCAAATCTTTTGCGGGTATGTACCCCCAAAAGGGACCTTAATCACATACTAATCCTGAAAGACTTGACAGGAGTAGAGTAATATCAAAAATAAAAAAAGTTTTTTATGCTCATAAAGTTTGGCAGACTGGTGATCCACAATCCACTATTCCTTCCTACGGGGGAGTGGGGTGTGCCCTCTGCCGTAGCAGTCCACCGCAGGGCTCATCTGCCTCAGACTCTTTGACAGGAACCTTTTTTCTAAGGTAATTTTGACGTCTGTATTATTACAGCACATCTTTTCAACTGATCAGGATAAAAACAGAATCATTGTTATATGTTACCTATGTTATAAAATACTATATGGTGTTTCCTTGAGTATTATATATCATGAAATAATATGTAAATACTGAATGTTACATACATACACAAAATGAAATATGAAATAATAACACCCCGTGATAGGTCCTTGAATTAAAGAATTGAGTTGTCTAATCCCAGCAAGCAGTAAACTCTGGTTCTGTGTTGTAACATGTAAATTAATATTTGGACGTATTGACCGTTATATTCCCAATTAAATGGTTTGCTTATTTAATTGGCATTTGGGGTCTGCTCTGGAGGCTCTCAGGACAGAGCCATGTTCCTGACTGAATTCTGGTTCTGTCTGGGTTTGGGGGGGCCTTGTGTTCCAGAAAGTACCAGGGCAAAGCAGCGCTCTAACACTCTTAAAGAAAACATAGTATTGCTGGACAGAATCCTCCAGTCTTTTAATTCTACAAGTGCTTCTGACTGATGACTAAAGATTAAAGTTACTTTGTTGAGTGATATCTATACTCAGCAGAATTAATATGATGCATCTTCTAAAATAGAATCTGTGTCAACGATAGAACGTTCACTGTTCAGATTGATCTCTAATGCAGACCATTCCTGAGGTCAGACCTGTGTATCCGACTGCCTTTTGTTGTTTCCACTTACGTGTTTCAGAGGCTCCTCAAACTCAGCGGACAGAGACTGTGTTTATCACTTCTTCCTTCAGCGGCGTATCCGCCAGAGCCCCCCAGCTCAGTGAATGACCGGCCCTCTGCTCAGCAGCCCAGGACAAATCTGGGCCATCATCTTGTACCTTTGTGTCCTGAACCTCCCATAGTCAGCCAGTCCCCAAATCCCATGTGCCTTCTTCAGCTAACATCTAACTACCCCACATATCCACCCGCTTCTCTCCATCCGCCCTTGTGGAGGCCACAGTCGTTTCCTGCCTATGTACGGTTACACTAGAGAGGATAGAAGAGTCAGCACCCATACGCTCTTTAGTTTCGTTTCTCACTTACCACTTTCCAATAGTTGTTTCGTTTGTCTTTCTCTGTATATGCAAGTATGTGTATCGGTGCACACATATACATACACAGATACAGAGGGACAGACATACATAGATCTATGGTGCTCTGTGTGAACTTAAGTTGAAGACATTATAACGCTTCATTGCTAAATATTTTATCGTGTGTCTTCTACAATCAAAGACATTTCCTAGCATAAGGACAAAGCCATTGTTAACCCCTATTAAAGAGGTTTAGTACTGATACAATGATATTGTCTAATATGCAGCTCAAGTTTAGATTTTTCAAGTTATCCCAAAATGTGTATTTTGAAAGATTCCGAATTCAGTCAAAGATTACCTAATTAAATTCTTCTCATCCTTGAAAACTTAGCTCAAATGTCACTTCAAGAAAGCCTTCTCTGATTGCCCAGGGCAGGTTACATTCCTCTGCCATGTGACATGTTACTCTGTGCTTCTCCCCTGGATGTTTGTAGCGGATCTGAAACAATTCATTGTGTACTTAATTGCTTAGAGTCTATAAACTTCACAATGGCAGAGGCTGTGTCTCTTTTTGATAGTCATATCCCCGTTGCCCAAATCAGTAGCTCACACACAACAGGCGCGGAATAAATGGTTGCTATATATAACTGTATATGACTATATATATTAAACAAAATATGTGTTATGTATTTTTTCAAGTCAGTACTTTCTTTTTTCTCTTTAGGTATTGATGTCTTAAAAAAACCAAGAGGATTTCGTCAAGTGTTGGGATTTTATTGAAAGTCAGTGAAGATGGCCAAGCATGGAGACCAGGAGGCCAGGCCTGATGACGGTCAGAATGAATTCAGTGACATCATTAAGTCCAGATCTGGTAGGTAATGGAAGCCTAAGAAAGTGAAGGCTTTTTACGCATAAACTTCTTAAAAGACATACTTTTTTTGGCTTGTGTTGAGCTGTTCTTGTGAGACAAAGTTTTTGTGAGAAACATAACTCCGATGAAGGAATATTGTAAGAGGTGACATATGTCTCTGAGTGTCTCCTTGTAATTTCTCAACCCAGTTGAATCTCATTGTATGTCAACTGGCATTGTTTGGTGACATTGTGGCCTGTGTTCATTTATCAGACTGACCCCTTTAAACACAAAAAATACCACTGAGCATTTTTTCCCTTTTCAGCCTATTTTATGAAGTTGAAGGGATTATATGCTTAAAGTTGGCAGTCCCATTGTTTCTGGCAGGCAGCATCTTCTAAAGTTTCACTTCAATGACCTGTCCCTTACCCTGATTCCTTCTGGTGGCCAGGGTGAGGCCAACAGGTGTCCTGCCTTTTGCTTTCATTTTTGAAACTTCTTATGAGCCTTCTCAAGGGACATTTTCCCCCTAGGTAGTCTACTAAACTAGAGTAGGTAATAAACTAGACTAAGACAGATGAATGGTTTTCAAATGAACCTTTCAGTTGGGGAGCTAAGGTAACACTCCCCCCGCCACAAGTCTTGTTATATAACTGAGTGCTGTTTCCACTCTTGCTGTTTAGATGAAAGACCTGGGGAGTGTTTTAAAAATGCAGATGCACTGGCTCCTCTCCAGACCCCCTGAATACAAATTTCTGTATTTTTAAAAAACTTCAAATATGAGTTTTAGAGAGGCCTAAGAGGAGATATTTTTGAGCAGGCTGGGCTTTTCTGAGCTTTGAAAATTACACAGAGCTCCACCCTGGGTGTGAACACTATACTTAAGTAACTTCGAGAGTTACTCTCTGGTATAAAATTACGACCAGTGTCACTTTAAAATAATAATAAAAAAACGAACATTATGTTAGGAGCTTATTTATAATTACATGGAACTGTAGAAATATGCACTGAAAATAAGCTCTATATTAATAGACACCCACACTTCCTTTTATGATATGGATACTGGTTGATTGGTAAAGAGGGAGAGAAACATCAATCGGCTGTCTCTTGCACACCCCCAACTGGGGACCTGGTCAGTGACTCAGGTGTGTGCCTTGATTGAAAACTGACCTAGTGACCTTTTGGTTCACAGGCCTCTGCTCAATCCACTGAGCCACACCAGCCAGGGCTAAAATTCTTTTTGTTTTAAATGGTTTAATAATATAAAGTACTATGTAGATATAAGGGATTGTGGCTATCTTTTTCAGAGGATAAAATGTGTGTCCAGAACTTTGCAAATGTAAAAACAGGGAAAAGATAGTGAGATGATGTCACATATTCATTCTGATCATGTGCTATAAATTGTGAGGAGTGTGGTCTTAAATAGTGTCCAGTTCTATTACAGTGAGACCTTTGATATTTAGAACTCTGCACTGTAACCATATCCATAAAAAGTAATTATGTAAGTGTAGCAAAAGCAAGTGTCTGTGATGAGTGCACATGACTTCCAAAGTATTCTTTAAATAAAAAATTACCTTTTAAAAAGACAACTCTCATAAACTATTGTGGTCCAGTGGGCAGACATTATCACATGTTTTTTAACATGTGTGTATCACGACCCATTAACTTGATTTTCAGAGTTGTTTCCTAGAACACACAGAAAGGTACAAGCAAGAAGTTGATCCCAGCATTTTGATAATAGAAAAAATTGGAAACACCGCAAAAATCCAATATCGAGGACTGGTTAAGTCATTATTTCCCAAAGTAATTTGAGAGAAGCACAGGTTCTAATGTATAATTTAAAAAGGATGTCGTAGACAAGTAATTTTAGGAGAGAGTTGTCGACTTACTCTGTTCAGTTGGTGTAGAGCATCGGAACATATTGTGTAGAGTCTCGATGGAGTGAATTAAATTAGAGGATGGTCATAAAGTAGCAGATTACACATTCTTAAAAATGTTACTGATATGTATCACGTATAAGCACAGAAATATGTTCTTAAAATTAAGTAAATTCGTGCAATATACATTCAGTTACGTGAAAGTTATGCTTTCAAACAGTTTAGCAGATTGTACACTAA
This sequence comes from Carollia perspicillata, assembly GCA_004027735.1. Classification (NCBI taxonomy): domain Eukaryota; kingdom Metazoa; phylum Chordata; class Mammalia; order Chiroptera; family Phyllostomidae; genus Carollia; species Carollia perspicillata. The sequence goes on along the minus strand of PVKM010037311.1, from coordinate 5,284 downwards.
AATGTCCATCGTGGTTATTTTGGCATTTTGGGATTATTACTCTTCTCCTTTTTGCTCTTATGTATTTCCTAAAGTTCTTCAATGGGTCTGTCATAGTTAGTTTTTATTTTTAAGGACTCTCAAATTGCTAAGAGTGTTTTAATGCCAAGGCGATGACTGTTACATTTTTTTTCTTGGTGGCACCTACTTCAAAACACATTGAAAAGTTAGCTGTCGCATAGCTGAGATATGAATCACATTCTTTTGGCTGGATTTTGTTGCAAAAGCCAGTAGATAAATTTGGATTTGAAAGGGCCTGTTCGTACCAATTCTGCTTTTTGGAAGACACAGTTTTGCTTCTTTTAAGGTAAATATCAGTATAGTGGTCATGTCTTTTGGTACGCCAAAATGTACAGGTTGGAAAGGGATTCTTTTAGTTCAGATTAAGTCAAAGGAGTCATCTACATATAATGCGTATTTTTAAAGATCCTTCTTGGACATGTTCTATGCCTAAGTTGTTGCTTTTTCATTATTTCAAGGAAATGTTTTCCTGAAGGAGAATTTTTATTCTAGACTGTTCTTTTAGGTTTCTTTCTTTTGAGGATTGTCTATAGAGGAGGAAGCGAACATTAGGGTGGAGAAAAACTACTGTTGAGAGTAAATTGATTAATTTAGTCTCCTGGCTTATGAAGATTCTTCCCTCTTCCCTCCTCCCCAAACCATTAAGTTTGGAAGGCTAAAAATCTGGCATAATAAAAATAATTGTGCATTTTATATTAGGTTATTGAGGTTATTTATATCGCCCTCATTCAGTATTACTTGGCTTTGTGATGTATATGAGGTTTTAATTTTTTAATGTGATTTCCGCCTTCTTAACAGAAATAGGAAATTATCAAGGGTAGGTGATGAAATAGTTTCATGGATATATAACACCATACTTTCTTTGTGGTTGTAGCATACTTACCTCGAATTTGAGTGAACTTTAGAAAAGAACTTGAAAGAATGTCAACTTTAACGATGAAGAGCTTGGGATGGGGTGAAAGACCTTTCTTTCCCTAACTTAAACACTTTAGTGAGTTTGTCATCAGTGACTTCATGTTTGACAGCCTGAATTAGTGGGCTTCGGAAAGCTTAACAAGTTAGTAAATATTTTGAGAGAGTAGGCCAAGATATAGAGACGTTTGTTTGTTTGTTTTTTTCAAGGGAAGCATATTGCCAGTGAAGTCTGTGATGTGTACATTTCTGCTTGGAGCATTTTAAACATGAAATAATAAAACAGTTTGGGATGTGTCTCAAGTCAAAGAATATGCTCATTGCTACTTGGTTCCGTTAATAGCTAACACATGGGAAAGCTGGTTAACACAGCCCAAGTCGTCCTTTTCTGTTGTTCTCAGTTCTGTCGTTAAGTTTTCAGCTGGATCCCCTCTCACAAGGGTAGATCTCAGGTCTGGAGACAGGGTGTGAACTGGCTGGGTGAGGGGATTGGGATAATCTGGGGTTTCAGTCCTGGACTCAGATGGTAAAGGGCCATTCGGGGAATGAATTAGTCAGGTAAGTGCTACAATGTTGCATGATTCAGTAGGTTCTTTAAAGTACTTAGGGTAGGAAGCCCAAATGTAACAATTTTACTGTTTCTTCTTTTACCTTGTCTCTTCTAGTCTAATTCTGGGAAATAATTGCTGAGGAAATTTTAGAGGCCATATTACCCCATGCCTGTGAGACGGTCGCCCAGCCTCTGCTTGCCCACCTCCCGTGGTGGGATCTCACTGGTGATGATGATGAGGGTGATCATCTGGCAATTTACATTTCTTGAGCACAGACCATAGGCAGATGTGGTGTCAAGAGTTTCATCCTCACAACTACTGTTTTACAGCTGTCTAATGTGAGCCACACAGAAGTAATTGACCACACTGGCCTTCCGTCTCCAAAGACCCAGCTGAGCTTGTCTCAGGGCCTTTGCACATCCCTGTGATGGACTCCTTGTTATCATTTAGATTTAGACTTAAATGCCATCGCTGGGAGGTCTTTCCAGACAGATCTTTAGAAAGCAGCTCTCCCAGTCACTCTTGACTGCATCACTATACTTAAGTTCCCTCTGTGTTCTTATTGTTATGTGGCACTTTTCTTGTTTTATGTGTCTATTAATGTCCTTCCCACTAGAATTTAATTCCGGAGGTGCAGGGACCAAAGACATCCCTGAGACCAAGCCCACTGCCTAACTCAGTAGGTGTGCAATGAGTGCTTATTCAATGCAGAAGACTTACAGAACTAGAAAGTGCCAGGGCTGGGATTAGAACTCAGGTGTCCTGACTCCAGCAACCCTGCATTGGTCCTCTACATAGTGCGGAGGCTCCTTTTACAAGGTTGTTTGTTCTGTTGCTCTTGGACGATTCTTCTTCACTTTGTGCCTAAACCTATTGCTTACAGGTTTTCAGAGTACTAATTGGAGTTTTACCTGCCTATGCCTCTTCCTTTATGGTTACCTCTACCTCTTCTGCCTTGCGACCCCAGCCTGTGAGGTGGAGCTTCCCTGGGACCTCATAGCCCCGCCAAGGGAGGGCCAGATTGTTGGAGGCATGATCCCCTGCTCCCAGGCCTGCCCTGGCCTGCCCTGGCTCTGGTCTTTGTCATTGTCTGTCAAGAGTTAGCAGAGGGGAAAATACCAGAGGGCAGGCAGTCCTCTGGGTGGAAGGTGGAGACATTGATAATCTGTTTGTGACGTGAATCCCCTTTTCTCTTTTCTTCTGACTGTTGCTCAAGGCTTTTCACTGGCTGGTGAAAAAAGGTAGTGGATTTCAGATGCACTGCGATTTGGCAAAGTTTGAATCCTGGTCTGATGCCCAGATGGGTATCTTTGGATTAAAAGAGTTGGTAAGAGGTAGGGGGTGGGGCGGGGAGGGTAGAAGAGAGGCCAGTGAAGTAAAAATAAAATGAATTATTTAAGATGAAATATTATACCTGGTTACATTTACAGCAAAGCCTTTGGAAAAGGTGCTATATTTGCAACAAAGTAAGCTTGCTTAGCAAAACTCAGTTTTATGACAATTATGAGGAAGATTACCTTATTCGTTTATCTTCCAGGAGCCTTTCTTGATGAAGGACAGTAGCTAAGTTGTATTTAGGGAGTCACTGGAGAGTTTTCTAAGAGCTTAAGGGACTGTGAAAAATAGCTGTTTTTTTCCCTCCTGAAGCTTTACATGGCTGGCATACCTGGGCTCTGAAGGAAGGTCTCTGAACAGGTTTGGTTTTTTTCCATGAGCCCTGGGGAATTTGTGCTGAGGGACAGGTGACCCTGATGGAAATTTGGCTCTGACCTAGCCGAGCAGCTCTTCCTCTACCGCCTGTACAATCTTCTCTGTTGTTTCCTCATTGTGCTGAGATGGTGCCATCACAGAAAAGGTTTCTAGATTGTTGTGATTCTCCTGACTTGTTCCTGTGGTCGTGAAACCTTGCTGGGAGACCCGCTCACGACCGGAAAACGTGAATTGCTGAGAATATTCTAGGCAGAGGAAGTACATTAATTATAGAGACAGAATGGAAAACTCAGTTTTACTGAACCTTATTCGAGGCCAGAAGTTTGAAGGAGATGCTGATACGATCATTTTCAGGAAATGAGGGAACATGTAAGGTTATTGAAGCGTCTGTAAATATTAGTTAAAATTTAATCAAGAACGGATACTCAGGTGGTTTCAGATGGAATGGCTAGAGCTTCCTCCCTTACGTTGTGTCTGGAGGCAGATATATTTGCTATATTATTATTTTTGTATGTCTCAACCGTATAAGTATAAGTACACGCAGTTCAGTATTTGGAACATGAGTCAGTGTGAGTTGTTAAATACATACGTATTTACTGTCAAAATGATGGCTTAGGAACTGAGAAATCCATGCTGGTTCCAGTCCTTTCGCTTTTGCTTCTTCCGCCCCTGGGTGTCCATGCCACCTGCAGGAGGCTTCCATGCCGCCTTCGCACAGCCGGACACCTGAGGGTGACTCACCTGCCTGGGGCTTCTCTGTCAGAAGCCTGTTCTCCTGGCCTTGTTCAAAGGGGACTGCTCTGTGTGTACTCATTCGTCAGCTAAGCTTAAGGGTTGGGGTGGTCCAGCCTCACATCAGTTTTGAGAATTCACTTTCTTTAAAAAAAATCAAGTTTGTGTATCACAAAACTGAACTGAAAGTGTCAAGTATGAGAATAACATTTCATAGGTGAATATTTCCAAGGGAACTTTTTTGATAGGTAGGTGGTTCAATAATTTTTGCGTTTAATTATGAAACAAAAATTTTTTGAAAGGGCAGAAAAGACACATAATCACGTTTCTGATGTAGCAGGGGAATCCAGTGGAAATATTACTTTATGTATCTAATGTTGCACAACTTTTCAGTAAATGCAGGTACTGTAGTCGAAAACGTATTGTCTGTTTCGATCTTCTCTAATTTCATCGTGTTAATACTTGCAAAGTTCTTTTGTTCCCTTATTAAGATTTTGGGATGATCTTTATGTGAAGAGACTGTGTGAGTGTGGTGGGGGGGGGTGGGGGGGAGGGGGGCGTGGCATTTTGAGGGTGATACTCATTGGTCGGTTCTCTTGCTCCTGATAGGCTGTGTGTGAATCATATCGACATTAATTCAGTAATCACTACATAGATGTATGCATGTGCTTTTATTTTGAAAGTCTGGCTTTGGACTCATTCCACTAACCCAGGCTGCATGTCACAACCACCCTTCGGGATTCCAATTCAGTCATGTGAATAGGGTCCCGGCATCTGGAGTTTTAACAAGCTCCATGGGTTATTCTGCTTAGTGCCATTGATTTATGGACAAAGGAGGCTGATTTAAGACTCCCAGAATGAGAGAGAAAGTGGTCTGTGCAATTTAGAGGAGCAAGGAGAGCTCTAGTCAAATGTTGAAGATTATTTGTGCTTGTAAACACTTCCCTTTATGCAATTTCAAAAGGTAACAGCTATCTTGGCATTGGACATTTTTTTTTCTTGTGTCTTGTATTTTGAAGAGTTCAGGCTGTGCTGAGCACAGGTAAGCCTGGGGAAAGTGGGTCAGGAGAGCGAAGACACATGTTGGCACGTTTCCGACTCTGGCCCGTTGAACCAGAGGTCATACCATACCTCTCAGCCCTGGAGTACGTCTTCGCTGAGTTCCTGTGCGTGGATGGCTTGCTTCGTTTTCTGTGCTTGACTGATCTCTTCATCCCCACTTCCCCTGCTCCCCCAGCTCCCCCAGCGACCCTCCCCCTGCCCCCGTTTTGAAGCCTCCTTCCTTCAAACTTCAGCGTAAATGCCACCAAGCATTCTAC
>PVKM010037310.1:0-14496 GCA_004027735.1 Carollia perspicillata | reverse complement strand
CTTTAAATATCAGTGCTTTTGTGGTAGGGACATTAATTGTCTTAAATTCCCACTATTTTTTAGTATTTATAAAATATTTTTAGTACTTGTGAACTACTTAAGTGTCTTAAAGTTCCACTATTTTTAGGACTTACAGAGTATTTTTTAAAGATTTTATTTATTTATCTTTAGAGGGGAAGGGAAGGAGAGAGGGAGAGAAATATCAATGTATGGTTGCCTCTCATGCATCCCCTGCTGGGAACTGGCCTGCAACCCAGGCATCTGCCCTGACTGGGGATCGAACCGTGGCTGTTTGGTTCACAGGCCGGCACTCAATCCACTGAGCTGCACGAGCCAGGGCTATAAAATATTTTTAATATTTGTAAAATATTTAAGTGTTTTAAAATCCCTCTATTTTTTTATTCTTTGTAAAATATTTAGAAAGTATGAGAAAAATCATCTCACACAGCTACCTTTCTTCAAACCTTTAAATACCTTCTGAAAACTTAGCTCGTGCAATTAGGTCAGTGACAATGAGGGAAGGGAGATGTTTAAAGAGTGGCTCAATCAAACCACTAAACCAGGGAAGTGAAAAATTATATTTTGTTGCTTTGAGTTAGGTAAGCTATTACCCAAATATGTATGCACATATTTATTTTCTATGTTTATTAATTTGAAGATCTTGACTTCTCTTTTACCTTTTCTATAGCCCCTTATTTGAACACATTGGCATTTTGGTTTTATTTCTTTAATCCCTCAATAACATTCCTCATAGAGTAAGGGTTCCCTCATCTCATTTTAGTATCATTTGGTATTTATGAAGGGTACCTACTGTGAACCCTAGTGCATTAGTCATGCTTCAAAGTGAAAAATCTGTGTAAGAACTCTGGCATTGAAACAGAACTAGATAACACTCACTCAAATAAATTATGGCTGATGTACATACTGTCAGATAACAGTGTGCAACAGCTGGTTCCATTTTTGACTATTTGTGTGTTCTTCATGTACAACCAGTGTGTTCTGTAGACCATGGTGTTTAACATGGAGTTCACAGATCCATGGACTGCTTTCAGGGATCCATAACACTGGGTACAAAATTTGTGTTTATGTATGTATGTGTGTAAATCTCGAAAAAGCAGTTGTTATTTTAGGAACTTCTTAAAAGAGTGAAAGGCCCCCAGAAAATATTAAGAGCTACTATCTTAAACCCAGGGATATCTAGTTGGACATTTATTTTTTGTTAGTAATTATTTTATTTATTTATTTATTTATTTATTTATTTATTTATTTATTTATGGATTTAATAGTTTATTTTATTTTATTTTTTCCACCACCATTTTTACCCCCATACCCTCTTCCACCTCCACCAAATCCCTCCATTCCATAACCACTACATGGTTGTTCAGGTCTATGAGCTCTTTCTCTTTTTCTTTTTTGCTCGATCCCTCTCAGAGCTGTCATCCTGCTCTCTGTCTTTAAGTCTGCCTCTATTTTGCTTGTTAGTTCAGTTTGTTCGTTAGATTCTACATATGAGTGAAATCATACGATACTTGTCTTTCTCTGACTGGCTTACTTCACCTAGCAGAATGTTCTCCAGGTCAATCCCTATTGTCACAAAGGTACAATATTCTTCTCTTTTATGGCCAAAGAATATTCTATTGTTTAAATATACCACAGCTATTTTATCCACTCATCTACTAGGCTGCTTCCAAATATAGGATATTGTATATAATGCTGCAAGGAACATGGGGTGCATATATTCTTTCAAGTTAGTGTTTAGGGTTTCTTTGGATAAATCCCCAGGAGTAGAATTGCTGGGTCATAAGGCAGTTCCATTTTTAATTTTTTGAGGAAACTCCATACTGCTTTCCACTGTGGCTGTACCAGTCTGCATTCCCACAAACAGTACACTAAAATTCCCCTTTCTCCACATCCTCACCAAAACTTGCTGTTTGTTGATTTATTGATGACAGCCATTCTGACAGCTGTGAGGTTACATCTTGTTATAGTTTTAATTTGCATTTTTCAGATGATTTGTAACTTAATAGTCAATTAATTTTTGAGAAAGTGTACAAAAATATACAATGGGCAAAGATAGTCTATTCAATAAATGATGTGGGGAAAATTGGACAGGTAAGTGAAAAAGGAATGAAACTAGAACACCTTCTTATGCCACACATAAGAATGAACTCAAAATGGATTACAAACTTCAATGTTAGATTCGAAACCATAAAAATCTTAGAAGAAAATTTAGGCAGTAAAACATCAGGCATATCTTGTAGCAATATTTTTTCCTGATATACCTCCTCAGGCAAAGAAAACAAAAGAAAAAATAAACAAATGGGGCTACATCAAACTAACAAGTTTTTGCACAGCAAAAGAAACCATTAACAAAATAGAAAGACAATATAGTGAACAGGAGAACATATTTGCTGATACATCTAATAAGGGGTTAATATCCAAAATTTATTAAAAATGTTATAAAATTCCACAACAAAAAACCCAATCCAATTAAAAATAGACAAAGAACATGAACAGACACTTCTCTAAAGAGGATCAATACATAAATACCAATAGATAAATTAAAAGATGCTGAACATCACTAATCACTAGATGTACATTTAAATGACTTCTAAAGATCTTTAAGGGAACAGAAAATACTAACATTTGTTGAGCTACTACTATGAGTCAGGCACTGTCACTCAATTTTCATATCTCATTAAATCCTGGCTACAATTCTGTGAGATGATTTCTCTTTACTTAATTTCATAGTTGATTTTTCAAGGGTCAGAAAATTAAATACTTAGCAACTAGACCTCAACATTTATCAACATAATTATTTACTTGTGCTAGCTACTATTTCCTGCATTACTTGATTTAATCTTCACAATAACTTTATGAGAAAAGTGTTCTTATTAGAAATTTATGAAGCTTACTCAAAGTTATATAGTTGGGGAAGGGCAGAACCAAGATAAAATCAAACAATATATGAAACAAATTCTTTGCCTATAATCACTACGTTATACCAGATATGACAAATACATATTCTAATAAAGTACAACTTATAAGAAAATAATGATGATAAGTCACATTTATATTTCACCAAAATAATTTCACATCTTAAAGGGGATTAACAGTAGGAATGTGAAATTTTTAGAAAACATATGAGTTATGCCAAACTCTAAAGATGAGAGATGAGTTCTAGAGATTCACACAGGCTTATAACTTTAGGATTAAAGAAAGTTTTAATGCATTTGAGTTCAATCGCCCTCTTATATTGCGTCTCCTCTACCTTATCTCCATCAAGTCAGCATCCAACTATTGTTAAAATTCTCAGTGGGTAGGAAACACACTATCTCTCAGCCCATCATTACACTTTTTTAAAAAAAATTACAATGATAAAAATTATGTAGAGAATAAATTATTTCCTGAACTAAAATATACTTCTGCTAATTGGGTAACCCAAGCCTGTAACTCATTCACAGCAAGTAGGTGTTCTCTTCCCATTTTCATTTTTCCTTGAATGCCCATCTTATCTCATTTAGGCTTAGAATATCCTCTTTGTTTTAAGATTTTTATTGACGTGAAACATAGGTGCAAGTTGTCAAAGATCTGTATTCTCTGTCATTGACTGCTAGCAGCAAGACTCTTTTCTTTGATTTTCTATTTCCATGTGTGACTTAAAAGCTCTTTAAAAATGGATGCACTTGACATTATGTGTACACAATACTTCATCAAAGATTTATTAAGTTCTCTACCTTATAACAAAGTGAAAAAGACATAAAGACACATTCCTTTCCCTCAAAGAGACCACAATCTAATTGAGGAGGCAGAGCAGTGGATGTATGCCAGTGGAAATGATGCATCTGTACAAAGTACAGAAGAATGTCACCTCATAGAGGCTGTAGGTCTCCAAAAGGAAGTGAGTTCTGGAATGCTTATTAGATGCTTTTTCCTACCTAATGCCATTCTCAGTAAACAAAGTCTGTCCCTGTATTTGCCTTGAGTTACATGACCTCTCTATCTTTGTTATATATCATTTTACCCTTTTAAAATCAACTATATCTGAGAGCCACTTGTGGGGCCAGATGACTTTTTTTGGGAAACTAGCCTTTCTCTCATTCATCAGAATCATTTGTGATTCCAGAATTAGAATTACATTAGTGATAAGATTACCATCTTTCAGAAGGCGCATGACACATTCTGATTCATAACTTCCTGTTTATATTATTTAAAAAATCATGAAAAAAACCCTTTCTTCTTCCCCTCTCATTGCCCTACTTCTTAATGGTTTCCTGTGTGGTAAAGATCAGGGTCACCCTCAGACAGGTGGTGCTTTGCCATAAAACAAGTGAACAGATCAGAGTAGAAGAAAACGATGGCAATGAGTTACAAAGAAACTGAACACAAGTTGCTTTGTCCAGTGTGAAAAGAAAATGTAAAAAGTAAAAAAGTCTTCTAATTTTTTTGATTGTTAACCTATGTCTGCAAGTCTTGATCATGACTGATTGTGGATCTAGTAATCTAGTGATCTTAAGCTTTGTGTGGATCAATTTTTACCCATTTAAACTTTGAGTAATCTGATTTTCTCCTATTTTTTCCCCATAATGTTTGCAACTCAAGCTTCCAGATAAGTTTGGTAGAATCCCTTTGTTCCCTGTGGTTTCTGCCAAAGCCATCTGCAGTCTCTTCATAGTGAAGGGCCTTTTAAGCCACATTTAATAAAGAAAAAGAACCGAAATTACTAGAATTCTCAACCAACATCTCCTTTCATGTGTGACAATAATTTAAGTTTTAGAGGAAAAATGTAGCTTTTTGTCCAAATAATAATAAGTATGGTATAGTAATCTGGTTCCACCCACTAATTTCTTCAAAATAATTGAAAGAGTTTTTATGAATATTATTCCATCAAAGGTGTGGAGGCATAGCTTTTTATGGTCACCACTTTTTCTCCTGAAACATTTCTATAGCGTTCTTATTTTTGTTGTTTCTAAACTAGGTCATTGTCTCCAAACATAACCAAAAATGATACAGCATTTTGCTTTTATCTCTTTCTTCTACTCATATATGTCGTTTGCCAGTGTCATCTTCTGCCTATCACAATAGGCCCTAGACCTGTATCTCCATCACCACATTCCTGACATCCTTACACAGGAACTAATCTCTTCTGGGAATTACTTTCAGTTCTCTCATTTTGTCCATAATCTATTTCAAGCTATATCATCTAGCAAAAGTAAATAAATTATAGGTTGTTTATATTAAAATTAATAATAAAATATGTTTTCTATGTACTTCTTAAATTTAAAAACAGTATTTAGGTTTGTTTTTTATACCCCAGATCCCAACTGTCCCTTTGTCTTGATCCGGTCCCTTGCGACTGCTTTTCCTTGACCTAAATGCATTAAACAAACACCTAGTATCTGGCAATGAGTTATTTTCTGTCTATTTTCTTTACCCCAAAGAATCTAGCCAACTGTGTAGGCTTCACTTTCTAAGTAAATTCAGTGGTGTTGTCACCTAAATCAGAAAAAGGAAGTTCTCTTCTGAGTGTAGAAGTTTATAACTTTTCTAAATCTCATTAGAATGTATTCTGTTTAAGAACAGGCAAAAAAAGTGGCAGAAAATGACAAAATAAGCTCCAAAAGGAGGCCTTAAAGAAGGCAATCTGGTGTCATTAATGTGAGAGCTGTCAGGAATGTGGCTTGTGATAACAAGAACAGATAGAGCTTTTTTCAAAGCCTGAACTTAAAGCTTCAACTGTAAGCAGGGAATGACATTTACATTGAGATGTAAATTGCAGCCAATGACACTTTCATTTATGTAAGATGAGTTTATTCTGGTGTTTAGAAATATAAATTGAAATATTGCATTTTCTCTTAGAAATACTCACTGCATAACAAGTAAAACTCAAGCTGGCTCTGGACACATCAGGAAAATGCAAAGGCCATCTTATTGCCTAAATGTTAGTATTAATGCAGTGCAAAGGTAATCCTGTTTAATAGGAAATCTAAATTGGTAAGATTATTTCTAAATTCCCTTGGAAAGGCTATTGCTTTTGAGGCAAATGGAAAGTCTATAAAGCAGAAATCCACCCAGAAATATGCAGACACTTCCTTATCCCCAAGCATTAGGTAAACAGTTTCACAACTGTGTTCTCTGGGGACAAGTGATAGTTTGGTAGAACTAAAAGACTGAATGAAGGAGAATGTAAATTGCCAATAAATTTCAATTCCTCTCTCCTAGCATAAATAGGTTATACATTTATTTTTTCCATACAAATTCCTAAAGAAGATTATTCTTTAATCCCTGTCGTATTGTATGAAAGCAATCACAACTTTTATCATAAAATCATTTTGAAGGCCAACCCTAAACCTGACTCCTTCCTTTTATTATACTGACCACAAGTGTCCTCAATGGAAACCTAGAACAACGATCAGTCGCCATATCTTGTATGTTTGTATTTGCCCTTTCTGTAACCCTCTGCATAATTCCATCATAGCTCAAATCTCACTGGACAAAATGTACCCCTCTCTCTTTCTCACTTGCTGTATTGGGCATTCTTTGATAGCAGACAGTGTATCTTCCCAGTGCCTAGCTCTGTATCTGGAACACAGTCTGTGTTCAATAAAGGTTGAGTTGTCATGTTTATTTTGTTATGTTATGTTCACTATATTTAAGCCAAGTACTTGTAAGTACTTCAGGCATCAAGAGGAGTTATTTCTCAAACTCTTTCTGGGATTTAGCAATGTGTATTACCAACAGCACTCCAATAAATGTTTTATGATTATGATAATAATGCAAAAGATAGTTTGTGGATTGCTTTGCAATTATTTTCAAGACCCATAAAGTCATCATGTTATATTCTATAGTACAGTTTTTGTGACTGGCTCATACATAGTCTATGATTGAGATAATTTTGGCAGGAAGCAAGTACTGCTTGGTACAAGCCACACTATGTGTGATTCCACCTCAACCTCCTTATCAGGGCAACTCTATTTAACAATAAAAAATAGACAGATATTAACAACAGCAGTAGTTAAAGAAGACAGAGATAATGTCAAGGCTATTTCTCAAAGTGTTCTCATTGCTTTAGAGAGCTTGGCCATTCTCCCTTAGGTAACAGCTGATCACACACCACCCATTCATTTCCTTTCCAACTTTGAAACTGTAATGGCTTGGGCAAATCTCATACTAGTTTGCTACAACAAGCATATTCCAAAATAATGTGGAACTCTCCCAAGTACAGCTCACCATTATTAAATGTTTAATCTATTCATGCAACTAACATTTTTAAAGTCTTTGTAATACATCAGAAATTTTTCTGGATACTAGACTGAATTTAAAAAAAAAACACAAACTCTTTACTATGCAGTTTACATCTAGTACCAAAAGATGGACAATAAATATATGTACAATAAGTATACAACATATTATACTTATGGTGATAAGTATTATGGAGGAAAATAAAAAGGCTAAGGTGGCCACATATGGGAAACTTTTGAATATGAAAGAACGAAATGTGTATCATAAGACAAGAAGGTTTAAACCAGAACTGTCCCAGGTAACTAGGGTGTTTCTCTCTCTAGGGGAGGGAGATAAAAATTATGTTGGGGTAAGAAAATGACTCAATTTTCAGGATACAGAGAACTAAAAATTATGGTATTGACTAGTAGGAAGTGTTTAGAGCACATTCTTCATGGTAACTCATGTAATTATTATTATAACATTATGATGTAGGTACTGTTATTTTCTTTTTGGTGGGTTAGGAAAACAATGCATAGATACTTGAGAGCATGGCTTTCCTAAGAACTCTACTGTCATTAACCCTTGATTCTCTTGCCTCCTTTGGATCCCTTTGTCCATTAGCCTAAAGTACCCATGCCCATATTTTCCCTATCAAGGAGGCTTGTGCGTGTGATTCAATAAGACAAAATGCTTGGTACAACATCCGAATATGATGTTAAAATGATGCTGAATTATGACTACAACTACTCTATGTGAAGTTGGAGGAATATTCTTCCCAAGTGTCTGCCTTGGTGATTAAAGTCTTTGGACAGAACCTCTGGTACTTTGGCCACAGAACTGTATGTTGTTTATCCCCATCTCTCTCTGTATTCAAATTTGATATATTGACTACAATATCATATGTATTATATATTTTTTCATTTTATATATACATACTAAGAAAAGACATATGAGGTCTGTCCAGAATGTTTCCAGCCATGCATTATGAAAAATAGAGACATTTATTAAAGAAGATACAAAAAACATTGTGCATAGGACAATGATGCCCCAGTCCCCTTCAAAGTAGGCACCTTGGGACCTCACACAGTTCTACCAATAGCCATCAGCTGCCCCATCATACTTTCCTGAATCTCCTCAATGGTCTAAAATGTCTTCCCATCCGAAGGTGATTTTAGTTTTAGAAAAAGCCAGAAGTCTCAGGGCACTAAATCTGGGCTGTAAGGGGAGCTAAGTCACCTGAGCAATTTGATGTTTTGCCAAAACCTCTGCCTGAGATGTGATTCATGAGCAAGTGGGTTGTCACAATGAAGCTGCCAATCACCAGTTACCCATAGCTGAGGCCTTCTGAATCATCCAGATAGTTTCCATAGAGGAATGTTCAAGCTTAACACATAATTTGATGCAGATTTGTTGCTCTACTTGCTCATTCATTTTGAATGTGATGACCACATAGTACACTTGGCCATTCAGTGGTGTCTACCACCCTCACTGACTACTACAGTGAAGTCATCATTGTTCATGCATAAACATTCCAGTCCACTTTCCTTGGCTTCCAGGTTATATCGATGTTGTGCAAACCATTCTTGTTATATTAACAGTGACTTAACTTTTTCTCAACAAATCTCAAAAGTCAGTTATCAGACAGGCTTAGTTATAAAATCAAATCTGTGCTGTTTTTTCTAGTGGTATTTTCAAGCAGAAGTCTATCTTGGAATATTTCATCTAAGTGTAAATTATTTTAGAAAGTTATTCCCTTAATTAAATGGCCAGAATAAACATATGTTTCCCACATATGAGTCAGTTGTGATCAGCTTATTAATGATAATTAAATCTATAAAACACAAGCAAGCTAATAATGATATATTCGATTAATTATATTATACAAAAATAATACATATTTTAATAATATCCAATTTTGCAAGAGTATTATCACATAAGCATGGGCATATTTTTTGGCAGCAGTATGGCTTATAATACTTGTTCTAGAAAGCAACATGACAGTTCTTTTAAAAACAAAAGAAGAGTTCATAACCTTGGTCTTAGCACCTGGACACAAGAAATAATCTTAAGAAAAATAAGCAAATGATGATTAATTGTATTGGAATAAATAAGTAAAAGCTGAAAATAAACTAAATGTTATACAATAAGAAGATGGATTAATTCATTGAATTATATCAACTCTAAAGAATATTTCATATAAATTAAAAATAATATTTTGGAAGTCTGTCTGATGTAGAATTATGAAACTACAAAAGAAGAAAGTACAAAGTTTTATGTTATATAAAACTCTTTGGATAAACCAGAGGTATATTATTAGGAATTGGAAGAAAACAAGGCAAAATAAAAATAAAGCAGATTTGTTAGAATTATGGGATTGTGAGTAATTTTAATGTTTTCATTATTATTAGAAGATTGTACAATAAATAACTTTTAATTGGAGATTGCAAGACTTATTCCTCTCTTAAGAGGTTCTGGAGAAGCAATTTATAGCTCTTAATTTTCTAAAGTCCATGTAAATTAAATGGTAATCTTTTTATATTATACTTATATTGGTTTAAGGACTTGCTTATTATTTAAACATTTTAACACAGAATGAATTGGACAAATGAAGCACGATCTTGCAGAAAATTGTTAAAGAGTTTTGATGAAATCTGTAACAAGTGTAGACTCTGATGAAGTGGTTTAACAGAAACATTTTTCAAGTAAAACTCTATGGCTTGACATCCAGTACATTTGTGCATTTTGAGGGATGCCTAGAGAATTTGCTGGTGCTCTTAGGGGAGATGGATGCACGATACTGCGATAAATGTCTCTGATAGTTCTTCACTAATAAAATTTGAAGTTTATTCATGCCCCTCAGCCCAGTTTTAAATTAATCACTCTGAATCTATGATAGCCTTTCTATAATTCCTCAAGTTGAAGTTATATAAATAAACATATTTAAAATTGCTATTTAAATATACATATTTACAATGTCCAGTTCTTTGCAAACAGAAGTATTTTAAAAGAATAAGATTAGACAATTGAAACAAAGTTAAGAAAAGTTAAAAGTATTATCTTTGCACAGAGACTATAAATTTTGTCACTCAAAATTTTTGCTAGAAAACATCTCTGTGGATTAGATGTCTGAAAAACACTGTATGCATATGCTCTTTTAAAAAATCCTCCCTAATCAATGTATAGAAAATTGAAAAAATACTCTTTGCCACTGTCTCATTCTGGAAGGTAATGAATGAAAGTGCATGTTGACCTGTGAGTGAAATAGTCACTTAAAGAATGCACATGTGGGTTCTCTGGAAAAGGAATAATATTTGATTTATTAATATGTAGAATTATTAAATTTAAACAAATGTTATACCAGGCCCTGTGATATACCCATTAACTTGTCCTGTTTTCTAACTGTTACTAAACTTAGTCACCTTCAGCAAAGCAAATAACGCAAACTTCAGCAAGACGAACAACGACTAAGCTCCCCTGTGCTCCAAACTGTCTGAGGAAGGCAGTCTGAAACTGGCCTTGTTCATCTGGACGGCGGCCTGGAGGGGCTCCTCTAGGGGGACTTACTCATTCGGGTGATCTTTTGAGGCCAGTTTGTTTCTGATAACTCCCTCCTTAGACCAAGAAACCCAACCACAGTCCAACTCTGATTTGATCGAGGTTATTAACGGCACATCTGTATTCATTGTCAGTCCCATCCAGAGGCCAAGGTTAGAGAGCAAAGAGTTTGGGGAGGAGGGTATAAAACTGTTTCCATCTCTATGTTTTCACTAAGGTGTACAGCCTTTTTTTTCAATAGTTAGTAGTTTGATTAGGACAATGTTAAAATATCTCCCTTGCTCAAATTTCAAAAACAATTACCATTTATTTGGCACTTCTACCAGAATGAAGATCAGCACTAGAGTAGCAATGGGAATAAACTTCTTAGAAACCAGATAGAGTGCCATTGGATGACCCAATACATGTGTATTACAAGATATTTTCTACAAAAGGAACAATGATCTTTATGGACAATTTGAACTACATAGGTAGTAAGCAAGTTAAATAAAAAGTTCAAGGTACAGCAATATTTTTTTATATAATAGGGGTAAGAGTATTTCAAGGTATTTACCTAAGTTTTAGTAACAAGAATGTTTGCTTAGTCTTGTCAAATAGATTCTAGTGCTACACTGATTGTAAAACTATAGTAAAACTGTGTTGAGATTTTTTAACAAAATAAATGTACTGATAAAAGTAATGAATGAGTGATGTAAACCCATTTTTAAAGACCTCAGCAAATATATCTAGTCAATAAACAGCTAGTTCCTAAACACTGTATTAAGCACAATTGCCATAATAAAAGATGTAAATGTTATATATTTAACACAATCTATAATACTGAGCTTATGTGATAGAAATATATCCCCAGTGCCTCAAGGACCTAATGTAACACGTGATGATAGAGATAGTAAACAGTTGAGGAGTTCATAATATTTGAATAGTAAATACATGTTTAATGACAAATAGTCTATTTGAGCTGGGCGTTAATGAAGGATGAGAATGCAGAGGTAAAGAGAAAAGAAAGGCATTGATGATACTATGTGCAAGGTCCACGGACAGTTGACAGACTAGGAGGAGATTGTTGTAGTTAAAAAAAAGACTAATGATTGAAGTTAGAATATGCAAGAAACCTCAGTGAATAAAAAACAAGCCTATATGGGTAATAATAACCAAGAAGAAATCCAAAGGAAATGAAGATATGTTCAACCTGATTATAAAAAGAAATTAAATTAAAAACAATAGTGAATATCCACTGTGCAAACATTATTTCAGCAAAAATTAAAAATTCAGACAATACCAAATATTGGTGAGGGCGTTGGGAACCAGGTGTACTAAGGCATCCGTGATAGGAATGTACACTAGCACAGCCATATACCTAGAACTTCTCACCAAGAAATTCACTCGTAGTCTCACACCTCAGAGAAACTAGTGCACAAATGCAATGTAGAGATTTTGTTGTACTAGTGGTAATTGACAGTTTCTGACAGTGGGGAGTTGGAAGTAATTTAAACAAAAAAAAAAGTAATCTAAATAAGAAACTTAAAGTAGGATTGAATAAAGTAAAACGTGATGGAAAAATTGCTGAAACATCTAAAATACATGTGTGAGTGTGTATAATTAAATTTAAACAAAAAAGAAAAAAACATCAGATTCCTAGTGAAATCCAATCTGTATAAATTTAGACTATTAGCAGATGTTAAACAACACTACAGTAACTTTCAGGGGTACATACATATGCAGAGAATCACAAAAACACCAGGAGTAGATAGACACCTGTAGCGGGACACCTGTAGTGGCCAGAGGGTAAATTGAAGTACGGTGTTCGGGTGAAAGAATACTAAGAGAGCAATTTGCAAAGATTGAAGATAAAAGAGGCCATGAAAAGAGGAATACTCAACTCCCAACACGAGAGTGTGGAGGGGTCGAGGGCTCCCCCAAAAGAAAAGCCAAACGCGTAACCTCTGTGTTTTCTCAGCATATAGTCATAACTCTATGCAAAAGAGTTCTTAGGGGGACTTGCCTTCATGGGTTCAGGACTGGCACTGAGGAGAAACAGTCAGTGTTGCCCAGTGTTCATCCCAGTCTCAGAAGTTGTTTTACAAGATTGTTTTTTTTAAAGTCAGAGGAACCCAGATATTGGCGTCACCGGCGTACTCTAATCTGTGTGAGAAGTTCTTTACTACCTGAGTGGTAGCAGGAAAACCCACTGCAATTTCTTGCTCCAACTCCTGACCTACTGAACTCCACCCCTAGAGCACTTTCCGGGCTGTATCACTGTCTCTGTCACTTCTGAGCCTCACCCCAGCCTCTCGTGTAAAATATCATCTATCTCAACCCCCAACATAATTCCCCTATTCTAAACACAATTATTGTATCCCCGTGGTTAATGTCTCATGCTGCCATTCTGCTTCTGTGATACAAGTCTGACCACTGATCCTCTCTTTAAGCGTGCAAGTGTTCGGGGAGTTGTGAAAATATCGTCTTGATTTCATGATGAGGGGCATTATGGGGGAATTAACAGAGGAGATCCCAGAGTATAAGGTATTATTTTGCGTGAGAAATCAAGTTGAATCTTCTTCCCTTTTCTTCAGCTGACATGCACTATTAATAGTTCTTATCAGATAAGTGACCAGAATGTCCATCACTGCTTGAGTAGCCTCTAGTCTTGCCACTCCACCAAGGGTGTGTCAGGACACTGCATGGACTCAGACTGTCACAAAAAATGATTATGATTATTGACTTTCATGTTAGCTGCTTACAAGTTTATTCCTAATTACTATGCTGTACAATAATGATTCTGTGGACCATTAAATGTTTCATTAACGTTTTATGTCTTTAATTAGTGCAGCACACTCTACTCATGTGTGCTCAGTGTTCATAGTTTATGCAATGTGCAGCATGCTTTTCTGCCCACAGAGCTTGATCTCCCCTAGACACAGTGACGTTTAAAAATATATGTTTTTCTAACAATTCCTTTTTAGTCTTATGTTGGAACATAGATTAGGTAGCATCAGAAAGAATTACCAGAATTTTCATACTTTCATATATTTATTACAGTAAAAACTGACTTAAAATAAGCATTTGTGAAAACAAATAATTTGGATACCGTGATAAGTGGACTGAGTCTTTCGGCATCTCAGTTCCAGGACTTGCCGGCGTGCAGCGGGATTGCAAATGCCCCCATTCGGGGTTACTCAGTTCAGTGATTTGAGGTCATGTTCATTGACAGCATACGTTCTGATGATGACAACAAAGCGTGGCCTTTTAACCCACACAAAGCAGCCTGGACCTAAAAACATACAACACTTTTTCATCCCCTTTAACAAATCTAAAAGATAGAACTCTATTTTACAAAGAAAAATACTTCATGTGCTTGATGAAAGGTTGACTTCATGTAATCAATTTGTGGTAAGAAATTCAAATTCAGCATCCAATATCCATTCCTTTTTTTATTAGAACCATATAAAATATTGCCAAATATAAACCATCTTAAGATAGTGACTTAAATTGAGTGAAATAATCTGTTGCATTATTCAATTAACAATTCAGTGATAATTATGTTTAACCCACAGCTTGCAAGACCAGTTCTTGCTCATCCTTTGAATTTCCTAATGCACTTCAACAGCATGAGCTCTAATTCTCTACTCCTGCTGGTTGTTCTAAATTCTGCGTTTCTCAGTTATCCCGCTTTGCCCTCTAGCTGATGTAGTTAGTTTCTCCATAGTAGTTTAAAAT
>PVKM010037309.1:0-14492 GCA_004027735.1 Carollia perspicillata | reverse complement strand
TGCAGAGATTTCCAGGATACCCCCTGCTTTTATACATGAATAGTCTCTCTCATCATCAAAATTCACCATCAAAGTGGTACATTTGTTATAATTGCTGAACATACATTGACACATTACAATCACCAAGGCAACAGTTTACAGTTGAGTTACTCTTGGGTGTTGTAAATTCAGTGGGTTGGACAAATGCATAATGACATGTGCATTTGTGTATCCATCACTATAGTCCCATACAGAATATTTTCACTGCCCTTAAAATATTCTGTGTTCTATTCATCTCTTTCTTCCTCCCTTTACATCCAACCTCAGGTAATCACTGATGTTTACGCTGTCTCTTTTGCCTTTGCTACAATGTCACATAGTTGGGACAATACAGTATGTAACCTGCTCTGATCAACTTCTTTCATTTAATAACATGGTGGGAACCACCCTGCCTTGTTTCAGAAGCTGTAACCAACCCCGGCCCCCATTCCCCCACTCCTGTGCCTAAGGCTGCATAAAAAGACCTTGGGACCATAAGCCACTAAGGAGATAAAACCTATCCTCCCAGCAGGGGTGCAGCCTCTGCTCCCTTTACTTCGCTCTGCTTGGCCCTGGGAAGATGACTGGTTAGCCAATGATGGGTAAGATTCCTCAAGGAAAGAACAACCTAAGACAGGCATAGTCATGAGGGGCCATGAAGGAAAGACTTGGGGAACTATAGAAAAGAGATGATGGACCCTAACCCCTCAGCTTTGTCATAGCCTGAGTCCTCATTTTATCTGTAAGAGTCTCCTAATCTCTTAGCTGCCTTACTTCCCCTGCCTGACTGAAGCTTAAAACAATGCTGGAGGTGGGTGCGGCCCTGTGCTGGAATGGGTGGTTCCCTGGGATGATCAGGCCTAAGAAAGAATGCATAAAATCCTGTGAAACCTACTTTGCTAAGAATACCCTCAATTTAAATCATAAGTGTCCAAACATAAAATGAGTTTGTTTCCCAAAGTTTTATGGTCCTTTGATGTCACTCTATCTATGTGACCCTGACTCAGAATAAGTCCTTATAGTTCTTTGAATGTTATCTATTCTTTGATTATTACTGCCTGACAATGACTGATGAGCTTTATGTATATGCCCTGTATTCCTAAGCAAACTAAGCCTAATAAAAGATCATTGAGAAACAGGTTCAAGGCCTTTCTCCTCTGAGAGACTGGTCACTTTTCCCCCCCAGACAGATCATTTCTTGGTAGACTTATTCTCATCCTCAGGGGCTGGTGGGGATCAGCAGGTAGAACCCCCTCCCCCCAACACACACAATAACATGCCTTTAAGTTTTCTCCACCTCTTTTTATGGCTTGGCAGCTCATACCTATTTTAGCACTGGATAATATTCCATCATTGTCTGGTTGGACCACAGTTTATCCATTCATCTCAGAGGAATATCTTGTTTGATTCTAAGTTTTGGCAATTATGAATAAAGCTGCTATAAACATCGGTACAGGTTTTTATGTGGACATAAGTTGAGAACTTTGACTAAATAACAAGGAGAGTGATTGCTGATGATATGGTAAGAGTATATTTAGTTTCATAAGGAACCTCCAAACTGTCTTCGAAAGTGGCTGTACCATCGTGCATTTCCACCTGCAACGAACAAGCGTTCCTGTTGCACCACATCTTTATCAGCATTTGGTGTGGTCAGTGTTCCAAATTTTGAACATTCTAATAGACGTGCAGTGGTGTCTTAATTGTTGTTTGAATTGGTGTTTCCCTGATGACATATGATGTGGAGCATCTTTTCACGTGGTAATTTACCATCTGTATTTGTTTGGTGAGGTGTCTCTTAAGGTCTTTCCCCATTTTCTAAAGAGTTTATTCATTTTCTTATTGTTGACTTTTAAGAGTTCTTGATATTTTGGATAATAGTACCTTTTCAGATATGTCTTATAAATAATTCTTCTCAGTCTATGGCTTCTCATTTTATTGACATTGTCTTTCACTGAAATTTTAAAAACATTAATGAAATTCATTTTATCCATTATTTTTTTATGGGCCATGGCATTTGGTGTTATATCTAAAGTGGTATCATCATTATCAAAGTAATCTAGATGTTCTTGTATGTTCTCTGGTATGAGTTTTATAGTTTTCGCATTTTACATTTAGCTCTTTCATCTATTTTGAGTGAATTTTATGAAAGGTGTAAGGTATCTTAATTCATTTTTTAGCACATTCCAGCACTGTTTGTTGTAGAGACCTATTGCATTATTTTTACTCTTCTGTCAAAAATCAGTTTTCTATATTTATAGGCATTCATTTCTGGGCCTGCTCTGCTGCTCTATTGAAATACTTGTGTCTTCTTTCACCAATACTGCACACTGTCTTGATTGCTATAACTGTAATCAGGGTAGTGTCAGTACTCCATCTTTATTCTCTTTCCATATTGTGCTGCAGTCTGTGTCTTTTGCATCTGCATAGAAACTTTGGAATCCATTTATGAGTATTTATAAAATAACTTGCTGGGTTTTTGTTGAAATTTCATTGAATCTATAGATCAAGTTCAGAAGAAGTGACATCTTGACAATATTGAATCTTCCTATTTAAAAAACATGGAATATCTCTCATTTATTTAGTTCTATTTTGATTTCTTTCACCAGAGATTTGTAGTTTTTCTCATTTAGAGCTTTGTACATATTTTGTTAGATTTATACCTAAACATTTCATTTGGGGATTTCCTAACATAAAAGGTATTATGCTTTTAATTTCAAGTTTCACTTGCTCATCCCTTGCATATAAGGAAGTGACTGACTTTGGTCTATGAACATTGTATCTTGCAGTCCTGCTATAATCATTTATTAGTTATGAGAGTTTTTTGTCAATTCTTTCAGATTTTTTACATAAACTGTCATGTTATCTAAGAATGAATTTTTTCTTCCCAGTCTATATACCATTTATTCTCTTATTGTATTAGCCAGTACATCTAATACAACACTAAAAACAAGTAGTAAGAAGGGACATTTTTGCCTTGTAACTTGGTAGAAGAGTATTATAGACACTTAATTGATTAGTAATTTGGATCAGGATGCCTTGCATCAAATGGTGCTAGAGGTCCACTGGCAAATTCTTTTTACTAGTCTATGCAGATCACAACTGTTCTCTTATGATAGTGCCTTGTGCACATTACAAATTGATTACATTTTAGAATATTATCACCTTGGTTGAAATTATGAAGCATCTCTGTTTTTAAATTGAAGCTTGAAAGATTTTTAACCCATAATAATATGTAGAAAAAACCTTATATCATGAAAAGAATGTGTAAATTAGCTCCTGAGATAGTTGTTACCACAAGGTCCACTCAGTTCTTTTGTATAGACCTTTATTATGGTGTTTGCATCTATTTCAATATTGCCTATAACTTATTTAAACATGCACATGTTCTAAATTGGGGTATAAATAGTAGCATCTCAAAATTCTTATTCACTGTTCAAGAAAATTTGGAAATATTATTTTATATATCCATTTTGGAAATTCATATTTCACATTAACCTTCAAAAGCTCAGAGAAATTCTGCTAGGAATAAGTCAAACAAGTTATTTTATTTGTTATTTTCCAAATAGAAGTGATCATGCTACATTCACATCACATAGGTATATAATTCATCTTATTCACATAACCATTTTAGGCAGCTAACTTAAAATTAATACAAATGTCATTATATTTTCAATAACGTTGTAACTAATCTTGTTTTGTATAATGCCCCACTCCTTGCTCTATAAAAGTTATCTCTTTGATTGAAATTTTCCTTTATTTGCCCTGATGAGATTTTACATGGTTTTTGTTTTTTAGTTATGAAAAGTACAAGGTTTATCTGTCCTAGGTTAAGAGTTCCATGAAACATTACTTAAAGAACAATTTTTTTAAAGTTTAAAAAAATGAAAAGAAATAAGAAGAGTCCCATGAAAAAGTAACCCAAGAAGTGGTCATTATGCACATTTCTTTGTTAACTATATGTTTGTTTAACCCCGGTGATGCACACCTGAAAAGTTAAAACACTAATATTAATGTAAACTCTAACTGAAAAATAAAATAAAAAATACTACACATTTCTCTAACAGCTCTTTCTAGTAGAAACAAAGTATTTAAATCATGTCAAAAACCATAGAAACAAATAAAAATGTAAAGGTATAAAATACTGATACATGTTACAACATACATGAACCTAATAAAGATCATGCTGAGTGGAAGAAGCCAGCCAGGAAAGAACACATATTGTATGATTCCATTTATATGAAACATTCAGAAGAGACACATTATAGGTTGCCCAGTGCTAAAGGGAGAAATGGGATGTGGTTGTAAATGATGAATAATTCTCTAAAATTAGATTGTGATATGGTTGTACTTTTTTATAAATATACTAAAATTCAATGAACTGCACAATTAAAACGTCAGTTTTATGGTATATAAATTAAATCTCAATAAAAGGCCTATTAAATCTTCTTAGCCTCTGCCCCTAAGATATCATATATTAACACAGGCATTAGAGCCTTAGCAACTGTGGAAATAACTGTTGATCTAAAAGAAGAATGCCAAAAACACCAGTACTTGAATACAACTTGATTCATAAGCTTTTTCCATGATTCATGCTTGATCATATTCTCAGCTGGAAATGGTGACACTGAATTATAGGTGAACACCTTGAAGCTATTGAGCAAAGAGATTGAATCTCAAAGGTTTTAAGGTGAAACCCAATATTTAATACAAAAGTTAAATACCTGATGTTCTCACAAAATGAGAAACTATTTTAAATTATTGCTTTGTATTTATTGATGAAAAGAAGCTCTTAAATCTTTAATTGTCCTCAGTATCAATATTATAGTTTTGTTCTCCTATCTGTGTGCCTGAAAAGACCTCAGGATATAAGGGTGATAGATGTACTGATACAGTGTGATATTGCACAAGTGTTGCGTTCTACTACTTAGTTTATTAAAATTCATAACCTAGTTTACCAGGGAGGTAAGTTAGTAAAAAATTAGAGACCTGATGAGTAGATGATGGAATGGACAAGTGATTAATGTAACATGGAGTTCTGGAGGTAGCTGAAATAATGGTTTTGAAATACTTTTAATTCATCAAACCAGGTGTCCTGTGAATACAGAATACTGAATCTGACTGTACAGTAATTCAACTCCCTAGTGAGAAAATTGCTCGCCAAAATGGGGTGAATTATCTCTTCCCGAAATATGAAGGTTCCAGTGCCCTAATGTACTGGAAGTGATTATTAATGGAATGTCTTTCTGGTCCTTTGAAGTTAATCTAATTCACATGGTTAAAATGTGTATATCTAGTGACTATTTACCTTGGCTAATGCCATCTTTTCATGTTAATTTATATTTAAAATATTTGTGTTAGTGGATTTGTATAGCTGCTCTTTAACAACCACTGCATATATGCATAGTAAAAAATGAAAAACATTAATAATTAGGTAGGCTTTTTCTCTTAATACTCTTGAAATGACATTTTAGACAGGACTTTAAAATAATTGCTACACTGGCAGAAAGAAAAGATATTAAAAAGCATAAAAAATGAAAGCAGACCTTCCCCAGAAAATATCTGGTTACTTGTTCCTCTATAAACTTTGTTCATTGGGAGTGTTGATTGTGTTAATGGAGAGAGCAATTTTAAGCTGTAATCAGGATTAAGCCTCCATAAGACTCTTCATTTCTTTTTCTCCAAATGATGACAATTTTCTATAATTAATATCAACCTCTTTTTTACATCAACCAACTGCCCTGATATTACAAATAGAACATTGTGCTCTAGGTTTAAGTAAGGAGTAAATTAAGAACAGATGAGTTCTTAATGACAGTTTTCTCTCACAAAAATGTTCATGATTATAAAACAGTACAAGTAAATAATTAATGAGAATGTAGAAACACAGAGGAGAAAATGCATCTTAACAATGTTTGCTGATTTTTCTGAAATTCCAATAATTTAAGTTCATCTAGGCCTATGCATTTGCATGAGCATTCCTAAGAATCTAAAAATGCATGGCTATGTATAAGAATGAAGTATATGCCCATTTGCTGGTGAATATATATCTATTTTACTATTAAAGTAAACTTTTATAAAGTACAGTAAAAATCAACCAAATGTAAACATTTTAAATCAGATTATTAGTCATAAACATGTACTATTATTTCTAGTTTGTACAACTACAATAAATTACATAGCACATAAGAAATTTTGAGGTATTTGGATTTTTTCTTATTATAAGAAACAAAAAATGAAAATTTATATATCATAAGACCTTTAGTCGTTATGTTCCATCAAAAGATAAGAAAAATACGTACATTCACTCATACTGATTTCTTTTCCTTTTACTCATTAGCAGTTTCTGTTATTTATATATAACACAAATGTTTCTGTGTTATTTAAAATAAATATTTAAGAGAGGTTTTGTGATCATTTGTATTTTGAGAACTTTGCTTTGCCCACTTTTAGAAACAGAAAA
This sequence comes from Carollia perspicillata, assembly GCA_004027735.1. Lineage (NCBI taxonomy): Eukaryota > Metazoa > Chordata > Mammalia > Chiroptera > Phyllostomidae > Carollia > Carollia perspicillata. The sequence continues at coordinate 8,014 of PVKM010037309.1, read as the reverse complement.
TGATAGAAATATGAATTTTAAATTGAATAAGTGTTTTAACTTTTGTGTCAAATTAAATGATTAATAATTAAGGGTTTAAGTGGATTGTCATAATGGGAAATGTAAGTCTAACCTTTATTGAATAAATAAAATTACTGTTATTGACCAATGGAATACAACTGAACTAAAACAGAATAATAGAAACAAAAGGATGAAGTGATGCCAATTATTTTTAAAAAATCATTTAATTCTAATTAACAGCCAAAGTATGAATATCCTATATCTGGGTTTTCTTCAGTAAAATGGGAATATTGTTCGTAATCATCCTCCCATTCAGTATCATACACATCACTAAAAAAGAGTTATAAATTAGCTCTGGCTGGTGTGGCTCAGTGGCTTGAGTGCTGGCCTGCAAACCAAAGGGTTGCTAGTTTATTCCCAGTTAGGGCACATGCCTGGGTTACCTGCCAGGTCCCCAGTGGTGGGACACACAAGAGACAACCACAAATTGATGTTTCTCTCCCTTTGTCCCTTTCTTCTCCTTTCTTGTAAAAATAAATAAATAAAATCTTTAAAAAATGTTATACATTAGGGTGATAACCTTGCAACTCAAACAACCAGTACCTCCTAGAATTACAGAATGAAATAATGAATTTCACAATGGAGTGATGGTCTCCCTGAAAATTCAACTTCTGTTATAGGTGAATATGAAATGAAGGTGTTTCTTTTAAACAAGAAATAAGATTTATCACTTTTTGGAGGAGAGTGGAAGGAGCAAGCAAAAAAAGAAAAAAGAAAAAGAACTTATGAACTCAGCATTTTAGTGATTGCAGGGGTTGGGGGTGGGGCAGCAGAGGGTTGGAGAGGAGATTGGTGGAAGTGGGAGAGGTATGGGGAAAAACATTTATTTGAATGCAAAAACTCCTTTTCTTACAGTTAATAACTTTGCTGCTTAAAACTTCATAATCTCAATAAGAGGTATTATATTCATTAAATAAAAATGACCAGTATAGAGACAAATGTGTAATTGGTTATTTTATCATAATCACCAAATAAATGTTACCTTTTTCCATAACACATCTTTAGAAAATGGCATTCATATGAGCATAAGTCAATCTTTTATTAAGTCATACAATCCTTTGGGAAGTGACAATGATGATTCATTAGTAAAAATCTTTTTTTAAAAAAAGTTATTTTATGCTATCATCTCATCTTGAGTAAAATTTGCACAGCCTATACTTTAAACTTTTGTTTTACCAACATTTTGAAAACCCTGCCAAGCTTTTCGTTTAACGTATAAACTGATTCTAAGTTTTGGGTTTTTAGAATTCATGAGGGGCCACAAAAGGGAAAAACTATCTGAACCTTTCAGGCTTATAAAAAGTTGAAAGTTATGCAGTACTTAAATTTGGAGCAGACTCAATTGAACAGTCTCAGGTTACTGCCTGAGCTTAGTAGAATAACAAAATATTGCTACTGCAGAAATAAGTAACTCTGTCATTATGGAACTCCAGGAGAATTTACTTACATTTGAAAGAATATCAAAGAAATCAAACTTAGAGTTGAAACCAAACCTAAACAAACAAACAAAATGCTTCTTGAAAAACAAACAGTTGAGAGGAAATAGCTATGTGTTTTATTTATTTTTATAATAAATATATACATGAAATAAAATATTTCTATAAAGTGAACAAAATGATTTTTTTTAGTTCAACTAAAGCCTATTTTAATATGTGGAGAACCATATAGTAGTGTGGAATAAGGTAAATATTGGAGCTGAATTCCAACACCTTTAAAAAAATCAGTTGGTATTCAGTAAGCCTTTAAAAGCATTAAGTGTATTCATGACTACATGCAAAGCTTTGTTGAATAACTTAAATCTGCTGATTAAATCAAGTATGAATAAAATGCCTGTATGTACAGTTATACATTATTCTTTAAAAATAATTTCAAAGCCCAACATTTAAATTGTAATGCTTTACGTTTAAAGTTCTGAAGTAGAACCGAAGATTGTAAAGGTCACATGGCTAATTTACTAATTTCTCTGTTTTTTAAAAATTGGAGCACATGTTCAGTGACTATGAGCTTTATCACTGAGTAAATGTTGTTCCAGTTTTGTGTGCTGAAACACCCATGCATCATGAAAAAAATATTTATGTTTCTGTGTTCACAGTCTCATGGAGGAAGACCTTTGAGTTACAGACTGACATTTCAAAGGAAATTGGCACTGACAAAAGTATTTGAGTTATCATTCACATGCACGCACTGCCACTGTGTTGTATATTATTAGCCCTTCAGTTAACATCTGACATTTGTATTTTGTCTTGTAACTATGTTAGAAATAATTATTTGGATTTCCATGTTTAACTTCTTTCAGTATTTTTCTAAGTTTAATCTTTATTGTATTCTTAATTAATCTTTTCATGTGATGGATTTTCCATTCATTGGTTTTTACTTTTTTATTATCTTAATTGAGGAAGTGCACTGACTTGCTAGAGCTACTGTAACAAAGTACCACATATTGGGTGTCTTAAATGACAGACAGTTAGGAGCTTGAGATGAAGGTTGGCAGGGCTGGTTCCTTCTGAGATTGGTGAAGGCCCTGTCCTAAGTCTTTCTGACCTTCTGGTCATTTGCTGGCAATATAGCCTCCTTCTGGCTTTTGTTACATCACTCCAGTCTCTGCCTTCAACGTTCCATCATGCCGGGCTTGTGTGTATGTGTCTATGCCCACATTTCCCTGTTTATATGGATGCCAGTGATATCAGGTTAGGGGGCTACACTATTCATGTCAACTAACTATACTTTTAGTGGTCCCATTTCTAAATAAGGTCACATTCTGAGATGCTGGGGATTAGGAATTCTACATATGAACTTAGCAGGGGCATTGACACATCATATTCACATAACTGTGACTATACCTTTAATTTAAAAATCCTTATTAGTGGAATAATGTAGATAAAATGTTTCCTAGTCTTATCCCACTTGAGAATGTTTTTGAGTTCATTTCATATATAAAACAATAAATTTTCTGGTTATAAAATTGTTATCTTTTGGACAAAAAACTTCGAAGATTCTGAAGCCAGATTGGTATACTTTTTGTGTATAATATTTTTTCTTATACATTTATTTGAAGACTTTTTTCTTTATCATAGATATTACTTTTATATAATTTACCTGCTACATAGTAAACCAATTAATATGCAAAGTCTGATGGTAATAGTTAGAATATTGGTTTTGTTCTTGAGACAACCTTAGTTCACAAGAGTTTAAAGTCCATAAAAGTTTCTTACTTATTTATCTTTTATGTCCAAGTTCCTCTGTTATCAAGGTTTTCCTCTGTGCAGTCGTCAGAGGCCCAGACACAATCACCTTGCTGTAAGTCACCCTCAGTATCTGGCTGCTACTACTTCAGGTCCATTCTAGCTACCGAAAGAAGAAATAGAAAAATGTGGCTAGTCATGATAAAGGCACTTCCTAAAAATTGTACATATAATTTCTACACCCACGCAATGTAACAGAAGTGAAGACACATGACCACACTTAGCTTCACATAATCTTGAGAAACATAGTCTCTCACTGGTGAGCCAGGTGTCCATCTAAAATTTTTATTAATATAGAAGAAAATAATAGGTATTAGGGAATGAAATGTAGACTGCTGCAGTTTATATCTTTCTTCTTTTAAATATTCACTTGTAACCTTTTCCTCATGCATTAAATGCATTTGTCTGCTCCCAAGAAAGTCAACCTCAATGTCCCATTCAGTTGCTGTATCCTACCCAAAGTCCAGGATCTTTGGAAAATGTCAGTACATTTCGTTTGGTCTGAATTTGGTCATGAAAGCCAAGCAACCTCTAAACCAACAGACAAATGATCTGTCTTCCTCTCACCAACTCCGAAGTCCAACACACCCATTCAGTATGTAATAGTATAATTAGAATATATCAACAGAAATATTCTGAAAACTCTAGCAAAAAGGCTCCACAGGCCTCTGCTTCTCTAGGATGCATGGGGAGGTCGTCCTGGGCCAAGTGTAAGTTAGTCAGGTTAGTGACAATGGCTGTGGTTTCCACATTAAGGAAGTAGACATGAGTCATTCCTCTTGATGTCAATCCGTTGTCAGATCATCAGGAATTCACTAAACATGAGGTCCTCATCCACCTGATCAGACTCCCTTTACCCCATGAAGATGCTGGTCACCTCCATCATGGTGATATTATTTTTCATGACAATGTGGCCATCAGTCATAGTCAAAGTTATATATGTGGGACAGACGCCTTAGCTTTTCTTTGTAGTACAGCTGTTCCTCATGTACTAAATGTACTTGCCTCTCCTCCTCAGAGTTGTTATGAATCATTCAGAAGAAGGACACGATGACCAGAAAGTCCTTGAAGTTGATTGTGGGGCAGGCTGCTGGTACCTTTGCATGGGTTCTTGTTGTCCAAGAAACTAAACTTATAAAAGCTTCAGGCAAACTAAAACATTTATTGTAGAGAGGCTAACTTTAGTGGACATTGATTTGAGAAACTTGAAGATAGTTTGGACTATATGAACTTCTCAGACTGAAAAGAAAGAATTAGTCAAATTTCACAAGTTATTACATATACTTTAAAAAACTACATTTGTTTCTCTTTGGCTATAGACATAAAGAGTGTTCCTTTATTTATTTAACTCTTTCTTTTTGGATTTATTTATTTATTTATTTATTTATTTATTTATTTATTTATATTGCTATTTAATTACAGTTGTCTCATTTTTCCCCTTTGCCTTTCTCCATGCAACCCAACCCCTGCTCTAACGGTCTAGCCCCACACCATTGTCCATGTGCATGGGTCATTTATACACTGTCTTTGACCAGGCTCTTCTGTTCTTTCCAACATTATCCCCTACCCCCTTTCTCTCTGTCCCCTGTCTGTCTGTTCCACGTTTTCATGCATCTGGTTCTATTTTGCTCATTAGATTCCTTTTATAAGTGAGATCGTATGCTGTTTGTCTTTCACCCTCTGGCTTATTTCACATAGTATAATATTCTCCAGTTCCATCCATGGTGTCCCCCAAAAGTAGGAGTTCTTTCTGCAATGTAGTATTCTGTCATATAAATGTACCATGGTGTTTTGATCCTCTCATCTATTGATGGGCACTTAGACTATTTCCAAATTTTGGCTATTTTAAACAGTGCTGCTGTGAACATAAAGATGCATAAATTCTTTTGAATTTGTGTTTCAGGATTCATAGGGTATATGCCCAACAGTGGAATCACTGGGTAAACAGGCAGTTCCATTTTTTTTTAAGGAAATTCCATTCTGTTTTCCACAGTGGTAGCATCAGTCTTCATTCCCACCAACAGTACATGAGGGTTCCCTTTTCTCCACATCCTTTCCAGCACTTGTTTGCTGATTTATTAATGATAACCATTCTAGTGGGTGTGAGGTGATATCTCATTATGGTTTTAATTTGCATCTCTCTGATGGTTAGTGATGTTGAGTATCTTTTCATATGTCTATGGGCCATCTGTATGTCCTCCTTGAAGAAGTGTTTATTCAAATCCTTTGCCCATTTTTTAATTGGATTGTTTGTCTTCCTGGTGTGTGAGTTCTTCTTATATTTTTGAGATTAATGCCTTGTCCAATGTATCATTTGCAAATATGTTCTCTCATACAGTAGATTCCCTTTTCATTTTGATTATAGTTTCTTAGCCATGCAGAAGATTTTTAATTTGATGTAGTCTCATTTTTTAATTTTTCTCTTATTTCCCTTGCCCTAGGGTATATGTCAGCAAAAATATTGCTACAAGGCAAAAATATTGCTACAAAAATATTGCTACAAAATGTATCTGAAATTTTACCGCCTATGTTTTCCACCAGGACTTTTTTGGTACTGCAACTTATTTTGAAGATTTTCATCCATTTTAAGTTTATTCTGGTGTGATGTGGACCCTGGCCAGCAGGGTCCGTGTGTTGTGGCCACAATGAACAAATTCACACAGACTGCAGAAGTCCTGTGGAGATAAAGGGATGGCATGGCCCCTCTCTAAATGAGAGAGAGGGCCCCTACCCCTGCCTGGACAAGCTTTTATTGCTTTTCTGGGTACGTTACATTGAGGATGGTCCTCATTTACTATGCACAGGTTTTCTTCTGTAGGTGATTACTTTTTACAGATAACAAAGTAAATAATGTTGCTAATTACTTCAAAGAGAAGGATGCTACATTTCAAGGGGAATAGTGGTTGAACTGATTACACTCCATACTTGGGAGGTTTAGCACAGAATTTAGGAAGTTACTTTAGAGATATACAGTAAGGATTTGCTGCCTCAATCCAGGGCGAGGGAGTCTTAGCAAAAGCAAGTCTTATAGCAGCTTAGGTACCATGCAGGCCTGATTCCCCATGGGAGAACCTGTACGTAGGTGTGGCTCCTGTGTGCTGGACCTCGCTCCCCACTGGCCTTTCCAAGTGGGGCGTGGATGACATTCCCAAGCCATGTGGACTGGCTCCATAAGTTTCCCTGCTTTGTTTTTAGTTAGGACTGCTATTGATCCCATAAAGCTTGCTACTTGCTGGTCTCTCACCCAGCAAGTAGCTGGGAAAATAATCTGTGAATGCATCAAAGTACACAAAACATTATTATAATCAGTAAGCAACTAGTGGCTCCAAAGACCCACATTCTGGTTAAGTTCATCAAGCTAGTTTTTTTTGGTCTAGCCAGCTGAGATTATCACAGAGGGTTTGAGAAACCTCTTGCTTACTTAAGCATTGAATGTCCTGCAGCTGCTGATGTAACTCTAATTGCAATTTATCAATTTGTCCTTTTAAATTGTTAGAAAAAGTCCCTCTTAGGTGATTGAATATCGCTCCAGGAGTACTGGATGGAATTTGCATTTTGGGGTGGGTGATTGGAGAATCCTGAATCGGGAGAATCCTGAATCGGAAGAATCCAATGAGGGGGAAGATGGGTGGCTGCCACAGAAGCTTTTTCTGTGATATGGCTTTGCCCTCTTCCTGGATGTCTCTAAAGGTCCTTCTGGAGAGTAGACACAAGCATACCCTCTTCTCCAAGTTAATAGTGCAACTGGGCCTTCCCATGTTCCTTCCCCTAATGGGTCTTTATATAAGACCAGGGGGTGTGGGACTGCAGGCCTGTTTTGCACAAGGTGTTTCTCTATGGGTGACTAACTTATCATCACAATTCAAAAAAATGTATGTATGTGTTGCCAGCATGTTTAAATTCCTGGGGGATATTTCATGACTCACCCTTTTTTGTTTACTCAATAATGTTTTAAGGGTTTGGTGAGTTCTTTCAACAATTGCTTGACCTATAGGATAATAGGGGATACCTGTTTTATGCTGAATTCCCCATTTTTCTAAGAAAGCCTGAGTGGTTTGTGCAATATATCCCAGGCCATTATCAGTCTTGATTTCTTGTGGACAGCTTCAGTGGCTGAAGGCCTCAAACTCGTAACATTTTTTGCTGATTCCCCAGTGAGGGGAGGGGCCTATAAAGCACTTGAGTTAGTATCTGCTTGAAAAGATAGGCCCCCTGCCGTTTCTGCAAGCTTTAATGAGTTTGAGCGGCAAGTTAATTACCTTATTGTTCTCAGGACCTGGCAGTCCCTAGGTCTAGAATTTGCAGTGCTTCAAAGCCTTAGATGCTTACTCTGCCTCTTATTTCCTCTCCATTTTCACTCTCTTAATTTCTTCCTTACAGACCATCTATGACTTACTTGAACCTTCTACAACATACATCATCCGTTTAACATTCCAAAATAAGCATAATAATTCTTTTAAAACTTAAGCCTGACTAGATTGACAAATGTTTGACTTAAGGAGTATATTATAAAATGAATAGGGAGATAGTGAGTAACGTCTGTTTGCCAAGTTATTTGAGGTTGTAACCCTTTGGGGTTAATGCAGAGAGCAGGGTGATTTGCTTTCCCCATTGAGTGAGGAGGTCCTGCCCCAGGTATTAGGTGGGAGGAAGGTTGAATTTGTCCAACTTGCCCATTTGGACCAAAACATTTAAGAGACTACCACCTTTTT
>PVKM010037308.1:0-14508 GCA_004027735.1 Carollia perspicillata | reverse complement strand
ATCTTAAAAATTAAAAGAAGGACGTGTATTTTTAAGATCAGTCTTTTTGAGTCTGGATAAGTGAAACACTTAAGGGACCACCATCAAAAATATAGGAGTCCCAAAGACAGCTGGTTGCAAGCCAAAGATGACAGTTACAGACAATGAATTTGAGATGGGCAGAACACCGAATTAGAGGGATTACAAGCAGCAGGTGAAGATGAAGAATTGAAGTCAAGGCCGGAGATGTAGCCAGTAGTTGAGTGTTGAAAGTAGATATGCTCTAAGAAAGAATAGTGGAATGAAAACAGTAAATGGCCAACAGTTGGCCACATTTAGGAAGCAAGTAGAAGAAGCGGCAAGGGACAAAGAAGAATTGACCCGAAAGACGGGAGGTCAGTGTCAAAGGAATCAGAGGAAAGGCTGATAATTCGCATGAAGGTAGGCCTTCGGGCGGCTGTTAAAGAAAGAGATCAAGGCGAGTGAAAAACTGTCACTATAACTCTTGACAATGATATGCTAAAAGGCATCCCAATATTTTTAAATAAATGTTTTACGCATTTGTATGAGGCTAATCACATTCCCATCTTTGAAACTGACACCCTTTGCCATCCAGTTGGGTTACCACCATGAACAAAGGCAATAAACCCTTATGGGTGAGATCACAAAGGGTATCACATCGCAAACAACTGAATGCAGTTCTATGAGAAATTCAAGTCTTAAATCTCCAAATCTATGCATTCACCCAACAAATGGTTTTGGAGGGTCCACTGGGCCAGGCATTGGCCTAGGCAGTAGGCACACTGTGGTGAGTTACACTTGATTTATGCGCTCTTGAAGCTTTATATTCCACCACTTACACACTGCCCACAGAAGGGGGACCAGCCAGGTTATATATAATTCTACACTGGAATTTAGAGTCCAAATATGTAAATTATAAAGGCAATTTTCGTAAAACAAATATAAATCCATTTACTATTTCAATAATTATGTCAATTTCTCATAGAGGATGTAGTCAAATACAAAGTGAGTAGGCACTTTTGAGGTTTTAGTCCCAGATACAGGATGGGTCAAAGGTAAATTTACAATTGTATGTGGAACAGTTTATTCTTGTATTATTATTAATTATTGTATTATTTCCCATAGAACAACCATAAACCTATTTTTGCTTCTCCGTGTATATCTTAAATATAGTTTTCTCATTCTGATCTGTGTTGACCAGGGAAATATATTAGTTAATAGGCTGGATTAGAAAAGAAATGCAAAGAAAAGAGAAGAATGAATCCCTGCAGTGTCCTGAGATACCAGGAGGGTGACAAAGTCTAGGCACGTTGGAATGGTTGAGATGTATACGTGGAATCATGCCCTGTAAACGGGAGTTAGGGACAAGTAGTGTATAGGCTGAGTGAGACTTATGCAAAATTAATGACCTTAGGACTCATGCTGACGTCTGTACCATTTGAAAGTAAATTGTTTTCTCGGCACATGATTTTCTGTAAATAAGATTAACCTTCTACCAGGTTCAAGTTGCAAGCTTGCAAGTGGACCGTGTTTCAAAAGTTTGGATAATTCTGTTGTTTGGCACTAGAACACAATTTGGAGAAGCAATGTAGTGTTAAATTTCTAAGTAGGGTAAAGGTTGAGGGAATTTACATTGGCTGCTCTGGTCCTTTATATGAATTTTCATTTAATTCCTTCTACACTCTATCACTGCATTTTTAACAGGAGGAAATGGAGGCCCAGAAAATAAAAGTCATTTGCCCAGTGTCAGCTAGTAAGTAGCAGAATAGAGGCCAAACTACCATTTTTCTCAGCGATCAAGACAAAACATGAGTCCAGTGAGGGCCACCTACTAGAGACTCACCGGGTCTGGGCAGGTCACCCAACTGGAGAATTCAATTGAAAACCCCCACACAGTTATTCAAATGAAGATTCCTGGGCTCCACCTACTGAATCAGATTCTGAAGGCGGTGCTCTAGGAATCTCCAGGTAATTCTTATAAATGCTAATGTTTGAGAACCAGGGAAAGAGTTAGGAAAACGCCACCAGATGTGGTCAGCTTACACGGTTTTGATTGCCTAATAACCATCCTAAAAAGAAAAGGGTGAGGATGATTAACTGCAAGTTATCCCTAATGGGTGCAACTGAAGGTGTCCTATTTACTTTATGTCCCTTGCTGGCACTGACAGTTATTTTTCAGTAGATGTTCCCTGAGATCCACTATTAAGGTCTATTTTGGGTTTGTTTGTTTTTTTCAGCTTTCTCCCTTCCAATTCTAAACAGACTCTCTCCAATAATTAAATGGAGATGGTTGTCCTATCATTTTTTAAAGCACTCCAGGGGCAGGGGCAGGAAAATGGCAGGAATTCTTGCTTCTCTAGCTGCTGGGATATTTGTCCTAGTTTTCAGGTAACTCCAGGATAATTTTCCCAGAATCTACTAGATAAAAATGCATGTTTGCAGTCAAAGCCTCTTTGGATGTGAAGACCTGAATGATCAAGGCCATAGATAGCACAGGATACATACTATCGTAATATTGTCACAGCTGCAGCAGGAAGACATAGCGAGCCCAGGTTATGATTGATTGTTTGTTTTGTGGTAACTCAGAGCTCAGACTGTTGATGCAGAAATGGTTCCGTCATGTGTGCATGTGTGTAGGGGGGTCTAGACCTCTGCTTTTTCCCTCAGCATCCCCAGCCCTAGCCCCAGACCCACCCCACACATCAACTTCCTCTCTGCTTCCCTTCTGTCTGGGGATTCAGTATTACACAGAGGGCTGACAGGGCTGATTTAGCCATGGCGAATCAGATTTCAAGGAAACCTGCAAAAAACCCTACAGACCGGGGCAAGGACTAGAACCTAAGGTTAATGATTTGGCATTTTCCAAAGTCTGAAGTTCTCCGTGTTTTTCCAGTGCTGCCCGAGGGCTTCCGTGCACAGCACAGCCTGGCCCTGCCCAGCAGCTGCAGCCAGCACTGTCCCTGGTCTCCGACTGGCCCCAGTCCTTGAGGGAAAGTCAGACTCCCTGTGGGTGGTCAGGAGCCCAGGCTCCTCCTGGTCATTTGTGCTTCTCCTCCTGCCAGTTCCTCCTTCCAGAGATGGTCTGCTGAGCCAACTTCCAGGGACGCTGTCTCTAACTATGTGGTCTGGAAGTAAGAGTAGGGTGGTAAAGGATAACCAATAATAATAATAATAATAATAATAATAATAATACAGTATAGTGAAAAAGGGGCCTTGAAGGTATTTTGATTAATACACTTAGTGCTAAAACTGAAAAAGAAAAAAGAAAGAAAGTCTTTTATAAAGCTATGTATGAACCAATAGACCTCCCAAATAGCTTACATGTTGTTTGAACAACAGACATTTTCCATAAAAGAGTCTTCTTTGACTGCAAGGAGCAAATTAGTGCCCACAAATGCTCTTAGCACTGAAGGTTTTTATCCACATAGAAGAAAAAGGTTACTCCCTCTGGGGTTGAGAGGGGAGGGATAACTTAATAGCGGCATCATTTATATTTAGAATGTGCATTTCCCCACAGGCACACCAGAGGACAGAGGTCAGCCAAGGATGTGCTCGATATAGAAGTCACTCTATTGCCAAGGTCTGGTGCTCCCGCTCAGTCTCTGGGGATGAGAAGGGATGAGTCATTTCGTGTTGCTTTGGAAATGACACATCGTGAAATGGGCTATTCCAGATCTCGTTTGTCCTTTGATTACAGTTTACACATACAATAATAACATTTGTAGCTAACATTTATTAACCTCATATAAGCACTGCCCTAGATTCTTAACTCAATCGCTTGCTTCACGCTTGCAATACCCTTGTGGTGCCGGTACTATTATGTTCTTCATTTCATACATGAGATGGAGCACAGAGGTACCCAGACGGTGCTCTGGTCATCAGCGGTTGTCTAATGAACTATTTCAAAGCTTAAGGGCTTCAGACAACAATAATTATTGTTACCTCTCCTGGCTCTAACATCAGGCTCAGCTGGGCAGTTCTCACTTAGTGACTCTCACTTGGGGTCTCCCACACAGTTTCAGTCAGATAATGGCTATGGCTGAAGTCATCTGGAATGTTTCCTCACTCACAAATCTGTTGACGGGGGCCTCAGGTAGTGCTGTCACCCAGAACCCCACATTTGACCTCTCCACTTGACCTGGACTTCTAACAGACACCCAGGCCTAGACGGGCCAGAATAACACACTGCCTCTGTCTGGGTCATAGAGGAGACTCATTCACAGGCTATGGTTAGGTGTCTAGACCACATTCTAAGAGCAACTGGAAGCCATCAGCAAGCTTTAAGCAAGAGAGGGTGTGTTTATGATGAGGAGGAAAGAGCGTGAGCAGCGGCTGCTCGCACCAAGGTGAGGGTTCTTCGGGATGCCCACTGTGTCTATCGTCGTCAAGTGGGATCACCCTGAGTGCGTGGAGGCACGCTACGTGGTGCGTAAGGCACCAGAGGTTCACTGGCTTCCCCAGAAATCCTTGCTCGGCCAGTAGACTCCTGGGTCTGCAGCCAAGTGCTATAAAAAACCCTGCGGGAGGTAGATTCCTCACATCCTCTCCACTTTCTAATTAATCATTTAGACGAGAAACTGAACCTACTCAGGTAAAAAAATATATACATGTGTGAACTCCAGGTCAGGATCACAATTCTGTCCCAAACATCCGACTTTTTTCCCTCCTGGTTGGGGCATGGGGGTGTATTTAAAAAACAAATTATTTTCATTCACTCACTGTTTCCTAGCAACCACCAAAAAGTATGTTTTTCTGATGCCTGTGAGCACCAGCCAGAGCAGAGGCTCAAGCATGCCTCCCGAAGCAGGAAGAACAAAAGCCCTGGAACCAGTATCCGGTGGGTGAGGGATTCTGAAAGGGGAATTTGTTAAATGCTGATCACCTCACAGAACGCAGTCCGAGAGATCTGTATCTCTCGGATGTAGGGGTGCAGAGGCGGGGTCTGAAGGGAGGGTGCAGGTATTCCCCAGGGCACGATATTCCTATAGAATATGGGGGCTCTGACTTCTGGGAGTTGGTTTTCATGAAACAGCTGACGCCGGAGACGCCTGACATCTTTCCAGTAGCTCTTCTGTGTGTGTTTCCAGCCAGAGTCTTGTTTCTGCTAAAGCTCTATAGACAGAAAAGAAGGGTGAATTCATGTTTACACTGAATAGAGTCTCTATAAATGGCCCTCTTTCAACCATGTGTAGCTACTCAATGCATGTCAGTTACTGAAATCTAACGGCTGGAAGAGACCTCTCCAACCATTCAATGCTTCTTTTATGGAGGAGAAAACACAAAAACACAGAGGAGAGTTCACTTACCCACGGTGACACAACTAGCTGGTAGCCCCCGGGTCCCCGGACCTGTAGCCCAGGGCTGTGGGAGTGGGAGATGCTCATATTTTAAAGATTGAAAACGTTGCATATTATGCCACATTGAATGGTAGGGGAGAGGGAAGGGGTTCTAAACAGAAGCTGTCGCACCAACCAAGAGAGGCAAATCTTGTCATTTGTAAGTTAGAAATTCAAAGGGCTGGCTCGGAATGACAAAACAAAGTGGGTTAAACAAATACTAAGTCTTTTGTTTTTTAAAAAGGCATAAAAACTAAGCCAGCACCCGCCTCCTACACCCCACCACACACACACACCACCACAACCAGTCAAGAAATTGAGGTAGGACAAATGTTCTACCAACAAATGTTTTTTTTTTCAACTTATCGAATTAGAAGAATGATAATATATGCTATCCTTCATGGAGTTGTACAATGTTAGGGCAAAAGGTGTTCTTGGTGATATTAACCAGGCTCATCATTTTTTTAGACAACACCTGAGACTGAGGTGCGTAAGAGCCAAGAGGCTTGACCACAGCCACACCAGTCACCGGTGCAGTAGACACTACATCCCAGTGTCTGGCCACCCCAGGGCCAACACTTTTCTCTCTCTAGGCCATGAGGCCACCTCTCTGGCTTGCAGTACCCACTCTGAATTTACTCCCCTGTAGAGAGCATATTGCTGTTTTAATGGTTAATCCATTCCAATGGAATGCTCCTACTTTTTTTTCCTCTTTCACATCCCATCCAAGGCAGATAGATGTAGCAGCAGCAAGAATGGTCTAAATAATTAAATTGTTCTGGTGAAGAATCCATTGAAATCAGTGGCATTCTGCTTTCTTTCTGCTTATTGTTGGAGAGTGGAATCAAATGAAGTTACTTTTTAAAAAACGTTTTTAAAGTTTTTTCCAATCATTTTTAAAGTAGTGACCTAAAACATATACATAATTTCCAAAGTACAAAAATGTAATTTAATGAACATCCATAAACCTATAATCTCAAAGTCAACAAATATTAACATTTTTCTTATATTTGTGCATTAGTCAGGGTTCTCCAGAGAAACAGAACCGAGAGGATGTATATATATATACATAGAGATGTAGTTTAAGAAATAGGCTCACGTTGTTACTGTAGGTAGTTAACTAATTATTAATAAGAAAGGGGAGCAAAGGAAGATGACATGGAGCTTGATAAACTGGGGAGCATGAGCCCGTTTGCCTCACCAGGAAGCTGCAGCCTCACACTCTGGGGGATCACAACATTGCTCCCCCGGGAGGACTAACACTCCTCCTTTCCCTGCTCCAGTATTGAATTGTTGGGGGGGGCGGGGCAGAGGGAGGTGCTTGACCAAAGAGGCCTGTCAGTCTAACTAGGGGGTGAGCCTATCAAAAGCCCGTGATCTCTCTCTCTCTTTTTCTCTCTCTCTCCTGTGACATGCACAAGCCCTGTGCATTCATTCATTCATTCATTCTCTCTCACCCAGGAGAAACAAGTGATCGTGCAGGTCTAGCAGCTACTACAGCCCGTAGCAGACTGTAGGCTCTGAAGGACTAAGCTTTAATATGAAACAGAAACTCTAGACACTGGCTTTTGTTTTGGCCTTGCTGAAGACACGGTTGTACTTTTTCCATGATGGAACACAGGGATATGGAAAATTGGAAACCTGGGGGCAGATGTCCACCCAAATGAATTTTGCCACATCGTAGTCTTTCGTGCATGGGTCCCTGGAAGGCTTTCCTCATGATCCTGTGGAAGAGCCTGATTTCCACTGACAACAACATGATTGTGGTGGCATGGGCCGTTCAAACCCTGATGGTAGGCTGGTAGGCTGGCAGGCTGCAGACTCAGGGAAGAGGTGCAATTCAAGTCCAAAGGCAGTCTGCTGGCAGAATCCTTCTTGCTTGGGAGAGGTCAGCCTTTGTGTTTTTTTAAGGCCTTCAACTGATTGAGTGCAGCACACCTACATAATGGAGGGTAATCTGCTCTACTCAAGTCCATTGGTTTAAATGTTACTATCCACAAAACACCTTCATAGAAACATCCAAACTAATATTTGACCAAATATCTGAGCACAGTGGCCCAGCCAAGTTGACCTATTAAATCAATCATCACAGTCTGCTTTCAACCTTTTTTAAGAAATAAAACATTGCAGACATAGTTGATATGCCATTTATACTGCTCCCTGCGCACCCCCATTCCATAGTAATAATTTTGTTTTGTAAACTTCTTTTTGTGACTTCAGAGCACTTGTGACCCCATCACCTGAACTCCAACTTCTTGTTGGGGTAGGAAGCGAAGACATAGCCTCACATTTGCCATAATCACACGTTCTTTCAAGGAGCTCCTGGCCATCAGAGGTTGAACATGGTTTCTACAGAAAACTCTATTATGAGCTATGGCAGGAGGGTGAGTGCCCTGGGAGTCCCTAGATTGAATGTGCACAAGGTTCGAACATATTCTAATCGCAAACCATCCATTTTGGGTTTGCCAAAAGTGGCAAACCAAAAAACTGGCACAAGCCATGCCAGTTTCACTTGCTAGTTTATTACAAAGATAAGTAAATGATGAGTGTTGGAAAAAGTTGGGAGCGATAAGAAGCGTCAGATATACTCAACATACAATGTGCTGGCCTCCAGACAGCGTTCTAACCTGGAGCCTGCTGGGTAAGAGGCCTGAACTCTGCACAGTCTCAGATCCCTTCCAGAGCCTGGGACTCCATGACTGGTATTTGGAGTGATAGCTTCCCTAACTCAAATTCTCTCTGATTTGCTGCTGTAGCTTTTAGGCTCACAGAAGCTGTGTCTTCCCCAACGGGTATCAGGTGCAGTGTAAGCTGCAGATACCTGCTCAGCTGCAAACGCCTTTAATCATGGAAAGAAAGCTCCTAAAGAAGGAAATGAAAAAGCTCTTGTAAGTATGACTGAGAATAACTTCCATTTATTATACTGGGCATTTGGTGGGTTTCATGTCATAGATGGTCTGATATTGGCAAGAGGGTAAAAATCTAAGGGAGACTGCATTCCTGCACTATTGGGGAAAAAAGCCCAATGACCTGGCCTCTGCCTTGGACTGAGAGGCCTCCCATGCGGGGCAAAGCCAGATGCTGGCTCTCTTGAGAGGATGTTTCTGCCAGCAGCAAGCTCATCCGAGGCACCGCTGTTCCAGAGCCTGAGATCTGGGACCACAGCCCAGTCAGCCTGTGCTGGGCAGCGTGTGCCTTCGGAAGAGCTCGGCTGGAAAAGGATGTAGGGGAGATTCCTGGGAAAGGCACCCAGGGCCCAGCATTTAGATCGCGGCCTCTGCCTCTTTTACTGTCAGTCTGATCCACTCAATAGTTCATCTGCTGCTTCTTGCCATCTTGAACTTTCATTTTTAAACAAACGAAGAAAACGTTACGTTTTCCCATGGACAATTTTTTTTCTCCTATGCTAGCTTTTCCAAAGAAAAGCTACTTGGTACTTGGTACTTAATTGAGAGGTTGGTGAAAATAACAGGCCATATAAGAAGGAGGAGAAAAAGGCTGTGTCTTATTTCACATGTATTTATAGGAACAACAATAATTCCCTCTTCATCAAAACCTTATCACAGCCCCATCGAAGGTCCTCTCTCAGCCTAGTAAGATAATTATCTTTTAACAAGTCCTTAAAAAACACTGAAATAAACTATGCATGAACTCACACATGTTTACAATGTGTGTGTTTGGACGCCAACATGATAAAGAACAAACCATAATCGGGAATGCCAATTTCTCCACGTGGAACTGAAATTTCAAAAATGATATAAATGTAATTTTATAGCCGAAAATACATTTACGGTACTTTAAGTAAAGTACATTGGAGTTCTAAAGAAAACATTTCAGAATTTTTGTCAGTCTAAGCTTAATGAATCAGAAGAGCTTTAGACGGCAGGAACAAGGTAACTTGCCAACGTGTGTGATAAAGACCTTGACAACCAGAAGTGTGGCCTTATGGAAAGAGGAGAGATTCGTGGACATGGACCTCAGAGACCCTGGGGTCCTGTATCCTGCACCCAGTTCCTCTCCCTGAGTTTCCCAGAATAGTGCCCCCTTCTGTTCTCCTTCCAGGACCCTTATCTATCCTCACCTTATTAAAAATCACTGTTCTGAAAGGATCTGATAAGGATACACTACACTGAAATTATTAATGTATTTTTATGCATAACTCCTAAGGGTATTTGTATTCTAAGAGAAAAAAGCTTTTGGGCAAAGAATGCATCTGTACAGAATATCATATACCTAAAATTTATCAACCATGGAAATTCTGCCTGAATTTTAACACGGGCAGCAAGGGATTCTTTATTTTAAACAGTGGGTCTCAGTCCTTTCATTTTGTAAAACTGTTTCTGCATGCAAGGATTTAGCATACTCCCTTGCTTTCCTACCAATTTTGTGCCCACATGTGAGTTTAATTTTTAGATAAATGTGATTTAAGTTCATTATGATTGGACATTTTAAGAATGCAGCATTGCAGGATTGCCTTTTATTTATTTTTTAAAGAATCTATTTGTTTGTTTGTTTGTTTGTTTGTAGGGGGAGGGGAAGGAAGGGAGAAAGAGAAGAAGTGAAACATGGAAGTGTCAGAGACATATCGATGGTTTGCCTCTTGCACGCCCCTAACCGGGGACCCAGCCCAAAACCCGGGCATGTGCCCTGACTGGGAATAGAACCAGAGACCCTTCAGTTGCAGGACAATGCCCAACCCACTGAGCCACACCAGTCAGGGCTAGAATTGCCTTTTAAATCAAAATGCTGTTATTCTGGTAATAAAGTAGCCAAATAGTTATTTATTTTAAGAAAAAAAGAAGGACAGAAGAATGCAAACCCATCTCCCAGAGCCCTCGGTGACCGCTCCTGTGTTTGGCAGAGGAGGGTGGGATGGGCAGGAGCCCTCTGCTGCAGACGGACCCCGTGTCATTCCCCATGGCTCAATCCTGCTCTCTTGCTTTTAAGGGGAGATTATATTGGCATCAGACTTCGGGAAAATGAATTTGACCCCAAAGGAAGAAGGCAACTCACCTTTCTAGATGATATGGTAAAGCAAGGCATGCGGTGCGAGTCACATTGTGTCACGTGTGTGGAGGGGGTGCAGCAAGGATCTCATGTGTATGATAACAAGGCCATCCCTGGTCCTCTGGGATGTCCTTTCCCATCTTCTCACCTAGCATTCTCCACTTGGGGCTTTCCACTCACTACACTGAAAGCAAAAAGAATGAGAAAATACAAGTATGAGACATTTGCTACTAGAAAAGATTAAAAAGCAAAATGGGTACAAGGGCAAACATGACGTATGATGTTAAAATTTTTTGGACAGAATTAATTTTATGTAGTTCTCAAATATAATACTGCGTTTGTTTGCTTCGATTTATTTTTTGCCATGTGTATTACTGGAGAAAACCAAAGAACTGAGTAATCTTAAAATTCTTTCTGTTATTATTCATTTTGCAACTCAGGTTCATGATATGTGATGAAAGTTCACTTCACATACATTCAGGAAGAAACTGTTGTAAAGATCTAATTCAAAAGAAATTAGTAAACCCTCCGCTTTTTTTATCCTACCCATTTGCAGTGGTCACATAGTAATGAAGAGAGGATCTCTCACTCCTTCTCCCCATCTCCCTGTCTGACTTACCCGGAGGTGAATAAGCGGTTAAAAGTGCTTCTCTGTGCATGTGTTAGATGGAGACATTAAATCAATTAGATAATTGCTCCTCAAACTTTAATGAGGTCTTATTATAAGCCCGTTGTGATTCAGGAGGTCTGGGGGTGGGGCTGGGAATTTTCATTTTTAATGAGTGAAGCCAGCACTGCCAGTCCACGCATCAGTCTTCGGATGGAGTTTCAACAGCTGATCATAGTCCATTTTTTTCTTTTCTTTTCCTTCTTCTTCTTTTTTTAAATTCACTCTTCAGTTTTGTTCAGCACCTGAAAGACACAGAAAATTCCATTGTTTGGAGAATGCTGGCGTGAGATAGAACCTGAAACCCATCTAAAACACAAAAGCCAAGCTGACCTTCCCTTTTCTGAGGTTGAGGGTAGCGACGGACGTTATCCTCAACCTCAGAAGTGGAATTGGTCCTCAGCTTTCTACATGAGACTCTTAGCAGGCCACTTAATCAGGTCTGCCCCAGTCCTTTGCTCCTGCTGGCCCCTGTACCTGGGAGGTCCTTCTCCACCTCCAGCAATTCTCCTCATCCTTCAAGTCCCAGCTCCACCAAAGTCTCCTCTCTGAAGCCCCCCAGGACTCCCCCAGGGTGGGCACACCACTTCCCCTGTGTCCCTGGGAGCCCATTTTTGTCACTTTACTCACAGAATTAGAGATTGTTCTCTGGGTTCCCCTTCCTTCACCTTCTTCTATTTTAACATTTTAAACCACTGAGGCCCAGAGAACACCCACTGCTCACCTAAGGATATGCCACCAGTTGCTGGTCATACTTATATTTGAGCCCCAATTTCCTGATTCCCAGTTTAGTATTCTTTCCTGTTCTTTCTTTATTGGCTCACATAAATCAAAAACAAACCAACCAAAACAAAACAAAACAAAAAAAAAACCCCCTGCTCTAGTGAGAGATAAATGTAATGCCTGAAGATCTCTAGTGATTTCTGTCTGAGCATCAGGTTGCTGGACAAAGATGATGCTCCTCACCATTGTGGACAGAATAGCAGAACGGGCTTAGCAGTGCCATTGTCATTGGGTCCAGGAAGTACTTTGGCTAAAGTTTACACCAGTTCCTTTGCTCTCCGTGCTTCCTGCTTCCAGGCCCACTATGACTTAGCCATCAGTGTTGCTTTGCAATGGCTGGATCATTCAGAAGACTTGACTTGGCTGCAGTGGGAGAAAGGGTAAGTTGAAATACTTTTTTTTTTTTAATGCATGACTATGAGTAATGGAAAAGGAAGTTCCATCCCGTGTCTTCTACCTTCAGCACTGAGATTTGGAAACACTGCAGGGGAGTATCCCTCTCCAACGAGAAACCGGAAGAAATCCCACAGTCGTCACCCTGGAGAAGTCACACAGTGCATTTGTTACATCTATTAATTGGTGTCTTTCAGATGAAAATCTTTCTTGCATAGAATGTTCTCCCTTAGAAATAGGATTCTGCCTTCCTGTGTATGGGCCATGGTTTTTCAGATGGTCAGTTCTGTGGGTAAAGGCTTAGGGCATTTCATAAGGACCAACAAACACAACTTCTTAAGCACTTAACCAGACATGGACCTGAGTTGAGCTGTTCGAATCATAGAATAATTCCCTTTCCAGAATTATTGAGTGTGCCATGCAGGCACACTCAGTTGGTAAGAACAGGAAAATAATAAGACCACAACTGCATAGTTCGTTTTAGAAGCCAGTTTTTTTTTTTTCTCTGTTTTATGGCCTTAGAAAGCACACCTGGTTCTGGATGGCTGTATCAGTTACAGTGTAGTTATAATAGGCAGAAAATCCAGTTTGAGCAGACTTAAGACTTAAGGAAAAAAAGACAGGGAGGAGATTTATTGCTTCTGTGTTTGAAAATCCATGAGTAGGTCTGCCTGAGGTAGGGCTTAACTCAAAACTCGAACATGTCATCAAGATCTGTCTCTTGACTTTTTCCTCTGGGTAGACACTATTCTTAGTGCCAGCCAACTGTATTGCGA
This sequence comes from Carollia perspicillata, assembly GCA_004027735.1. Lineage (NCBI taxonomy): Eukaryota > Metazoa > Chordata > Mammalia > Chiroptera > Phyllostomidae > Carollia > Carollia perspicillata. Next base: position 1,546 of record PVKM010037308.1, on the reverse strand, counting down.
AATTCAGTCCATAGGTGAGCAGGGTTTTTTTTAATCACAGAATTGTGTCGCAATAGCTCTATTTACTCTGACTTGTCCAGGGGCACAGCAGGGGATAGAAGAGCCTGACGAGCTTAGCGCACAGTGTGTTTTCCAGTCTTTGGAATCCAGGGGTTTGGTCGGCTTCCCTCAAAGCACATAGGCTTACAGTGAAACAAGGCAGTCTGCCCCAGGCAAATGGCCACAAGAAGGGAAAGGATCTGGTTGGCAGATCCATGTTTGTCCACCATAGTGACCAGTCAGCCAATGTGTGACAGCTGGGTAAACATGGATAGATGAGGGCAAATTCACCACCACTGTTGGAAGTTTCAAAATTCCAAGTGTGTTCTTTACTGATGGGGGATTAATCGTATCAATTTTGTAAACAAGTGCACAGCACGCAGCCACTGGAGATCACCGATGGATTATTATCCCAGCCTTAGGTATCAAAACAGTACGAATCAACCCTCCACTCTTATTTACTCATGTTCCCTCTTAGGAAAAGACCATTTCGTGGCACACCCATATATCCAAACCATAGAGAAAGAGAGGCAATGATTTTATCATCTTATGCTGGAATCCTAATGGTAAGGAAAATAGCATTATTTGCACATATGGAAATGTTATACTTTCTATGCACATTTTGGTATTAATGCACATTTATATTCTTTTTTAACCAATGCTTGTAAATGTTTAATATTTATTAATCTTAAATGTTTCATTTTTAAGATATAATAAAAAGACATTGACCTCGATATAGTATTGTGAAAACATTTATTTAAGGAGAAAAAAAACCTAGAATGAAATGCCTAAATAATTGGATTCTGGAAATTCTGGTTTATCAATTTATCCAGAAGTTATGTGTTTAGTACCTATGTCTTGTAGACACAGTGCAGACACACTAGATCTGTAACACTTTTGTTTTGTACTAATAGGAAAGTCATGATATGCTAATACATTTCGTTGTTGTTGTTGTCATTAATAGAACAGCATCCCAGTTGAGGAAGTCTTTAAACTTTATGGGGTGGATTCTGCTGCCAATTCTGCTGCTATCAAGGTAGGGGAGACCTGAGGCTACTCATATACAGGATTTTTAGAGAGAATTTCTTTATTTCATACATGTATAATGTTGTATGTTTAGGCATGAAATAACAGGTTTATATCAAAATGTACAAAACCAGAGGTAGCTATATTTTACTTGGGTAATAAACATTTGTAAAATGCTTCCCTTACATAGAGGACTGTATTGATAGTAACAAATGTATTTGGTGTAAGACTGAGTAGAAGCAGAAAATACAGCACCAGGCTTAGAGTCTAGATGCTGCCTAAGTTTCTGATTAACAGAATTTCTTACTTACACTTTTTGTAATCTAGACCTGGTAAGTCCAAGTGCCCTTGACTTGTGTGTGAAGTGCCATAACATTTAGAACTAGGACAAGGTCTACAAGGGTCATTCTCCTGATAAATTAGTTTATTGTTGATGCATTTCTTCCTCCCATCAGACTCCTTTGAAACCCTGCAGAGCAAG
>PVKM010037307.1:0-14484 GCA_004027735.1 Carollia perspicillata | reverse complement strand
AGAGAGAGAGAGAGAGGGAGAGAGAGAGAGAGAGAGACACGGAGGGAGAGAGTGTGTGAGAAAAAGACTGATTGGAACAGGAGGGAGGGAGAGAGAGAAAGGGAGAGGGAGAGAGAGCGCGAGAGGGAGAGCGACACTGCCAGTCAGGTTAATCATCCCTACTTTAATTAGCTGTTCGGCTTAGACATAAAACAATTGAATTTGAATGATCTGTCAGCGGGCTCGGCTGAACCAAAGGGGAAAAGCGAATATTACAAAAAGACTGTTGGTGTGTTCTGATAAGCAATACTGCTCGTACTGACAAATCCTCAAAGGGGGAACTATTAAAACTTACAACTAAACAAAAAGTGCAAATACAAATGGCATTTAGATAGAGGTCTTTTTTTTTTTTAAATGGAGTTTTCTCCCCTAGTTTTGTGAACGGTAGATATTTATGTGCAGGTGCCAATATATTAGGGTTTGCGTGTAATGTGTGAAAGTTTATTAACGATGGTCTAGGAGTGCAGCAGACAGATGCTGCAGAGAACAAGACAGGTACAGTCGGATGCCGAGTCTAGATCTTGGAGGGAGATGGATGCTGGAAGAAGAGGCACCCTGGCAAGAGATCAGCACAGACAAAGTCAGTGGGCAGAGAGGCAGACAGATTTTAGGCACGGCACGATCTCATCTAAAAAGGCAAAAGTTCTGATGCAATAATAGGTGCAAAATAATCCATCCAGCCTCCTCTCCCAGGAGCACTCCAAGGTACAGTTAAAATGGATTAATCTTTGTGACAAACAGAGCTGGCAAGGCAGACTATGGCAGACACTGAAGGCGATTTTCGCAGACCCAGAGGATACCAGAGCCAGGAAAAGCCACAGAGATCAATCACTCCAATGTCCTAATTCAGCAGATAAGGAAACTGAGGCCCAGAGACTTGGGCTAATAAATCACGAAGGCAATAGCGATGTCAACGACACGGGAACCGGGGGCGCCAGCAGCCCTCCAGGCCAGTACTCTTTCCAGCACACCAGCTAACCTGCAGCTCTCTTTAAAGATTCTGGCCCAACAGGTATGAAAATCACCCACCTCCAGAATAACAGTACTCCTTCATCTATACAGCTAGGGCACAAGCCTCCAATTTTTAAAAATATCTAAGTAGCAATATTTTTGTGCATTTTGAATTCTAAGGATGCGAATTCTTAATTCCTTCTCAGAGAAAAGCAGAAAAACATAACATTGTACAAACCCCATCTCAGCAAGGTATAGTTGGTGCCACACTCCAGGCTGGCGAAGGCCAGTGCATCAGTCTACAAAGACCTGTTCTGGAGTTTGCAATTCTCTCTGTGAATATTGTGTGCTACAGATCACTGTATAAAAAAGATGTGGTTCTCTCACACAACTCATTTTTAAAATATAGGTATACTATGGGGTGAAAGATTGAGTTTTTCAGCTTACAATGTTGTTTGAAATCACGGCTCAGATTTTCCACCTGAAAAATTAGCTATGGGTGACTTTTCCTATATATTTCAACTGAAACGAGCTACTAAAATAGAAAGGGGAAACTGTAGTATCTGCCCACGTACTTGATGGTATCTCTTTTGGGGACACAAATGATCATATTCAGTAAGGATTTCCCTCTCGACTACAGATAAAGGAAGGTAATTTTTTTAAAGGGGAAAAAGGTGCTTATGAAGAGAGTGCAGTGCCATCAGATGTTACTGGAGAGATTACCGGTAAGTCTCTTGTCCTAAAACAAGAATCATGGTGTGCATGAAAGTGAAAACAATCTCTCAGTCATGCTTCAGCAATGATGTTGCTACTTGGGGTGAAAGAAGAAAACTGAAAAATGCCAGACACCTGGGAGCCCACTCGAAGGCAGGTAATGTGAGAAAAGTCATAGCCGGAGTAATTTAGTTTATTTGCACACCAACCCCATTAACAATGGCTACCGTGACAGGTCTAAAACACATGGTCCACAGTTGATCAGTTTAGAGGGATGAGGGCTCAGTGAATTTGACATTGGTAGGTCCTGCTGCCGGTCTCAAAGCACATGATAGGCAAGAGCCCAGGGCAGAGCAGTGAAGTGCTTGCTAAATGCATGCTGCGTGAACTGAATGTAAAAGAGAATAAGCTTTGGGGTCCAACAGACCTTTATAATATTGTCTAAGTCACAGACACTCTCAAAGATTCAGTTTCCCTATCTGCAAAAGGTGACAAAGTTGATCCCATAAGGTTGTTTTCAGGATGACATGAGTTAACATATATAAAGCCCATGGCTGGTCATTACATAGCTATTACTATTGAGGAAAGCATAAAATGAGGGTGTGCATAGACAAAACTGCATACTATGGATGTGCTGAGTGTGTTATATTCAAAGCATGCAGGTACGAGATATGAATACACATAGCAAAGCAAAGATGTAATATATGGACTTCTATTAGAAAGGGTCAGCGATAGAGACTATGAAGTTTACAATCCCAAAGTTCTAGAATCTAAACTTCAAGGATCATCTCAGGGTTGTTTGATCTCTTTGTTTCCAGACTTTGGAATATTTCCTGGCTCATCATAATGCCCTTACTTGATTTGTGCTAAGCACTTTGCTTAGTACTTTCCATATTTTATTATACATTAGTGTTATAACAGCCCGATGAATTAGGTACCACCAACCCTCATTTTGTAGAAAAGGAAATCAAGGCCTAGAATGGTTAGCTAACTTGCTCAAAAACACATAGCTAGTAAGTGTGGAATTGGAGACGAAATGCAGGCACCTAACTTCAAAGCCTCCACTCTCAGCCACGATGCTGGACTGACGTGCAGTAGGTATTGGTAAATATGAGTTGAATAGATAAGCAAATGCATAAAACACCAGGTTTTGACCACATTAAAAGAGTAAGTGAAAATCTGTGCACAATCTCTTGTGAGAATCCTGTGCTCAGATTATGCAATCTATACCTCTTCTCCAGCTCACTTCAGGTGGCAGGCCGTCTCAAGAGCTGGGGGGAGCCAGTCCCTGAGTGGTGTTGAAAATGGATGAGGTGAAGACTGCTGGCTATGACCACGCAAGACATTGAAATATCTGACGGCATTTCCAGCACTTTGAAGGGAGTGTTAGCACATGGGTTATTAATTGGCTTCATTCCAGTTCACATAATTACATCGTGTCTCTTTAATTTTTCCCTGACCATGCCATTCTTTACTTCCTGCCACAAATGTGCTCTTCAAAAATGCATATGAACACATACAAACATACAGTGATATTTAAGGTTCGCATAATCCATAGCGTGTTCTTTTTTCTAAATGATTAGTATATAGTAGCCATGTAACAAATGAATGAATAGACAAAAGAATTAAAGTTGTTGCAAAATAAGCATCACTAGTTGAAGTTAAGATTTTTGTTTGGCACCGAAATAAACAAATTTTAAAACCATTTCCTTGGTGACAGGATTCCAATCATATTTTTTTCTTATGGGCAGATATTTCAAGAGCTGATGACCTGCTCATGATAAGCTCATTTCCTTATACTATTTAGTTCCTAGCACAAAGTAGGACGTGAGAATGGATCCTGGATGGATTCATGGGTATGCTGAACCCATGGGTTCTAGAACAGTCATTAATTCAGCTATTACGCTGGATTTGGATTTGACAGGTTTTTTTCTTTGCCAAATAATTTACTAGAATAGTCTTCAACTTACAGAAGAAAAGGACAAGGGGTCTCAATTTAATAAGTTTAGGAAACTTGGTCAGTCGCAAACAGACAAAATGCTTCTTCTCTTCCCAAAGAATGCTTGGCCTTTGAAACAGTTGAAAAGACTGTGTCCACATGACACTGGAGAAAATCTCCTGGAAGCATATATTTTAATTATGAAAACACAACTGTGTCCATGACAGAGTGTGGTTTAGTAGTATTTTTCAGTGGACATTTGTATGAACAAGTCACCAAATATAGGATGCATAAAAAGTAAGAGAATAAAGGGTTAATTTATTTACTATGCATGAGAGCTTCGAGACCTTTGCTTCCCAGCTTTTAGTTCAAAATTCCATGCATACTCTGCACATAATAATAAATGCCATAATTCAACGTATGCCATAATTTGATTTACTTTCAAGCACCTTTTCTGGCTCAGCTCTCAAAGCTTTCCTTCCTATAAACTTCCTCCAAATTATTTTTCGTGGTCCTCTGTAAATCATTTAAAATTGGTGTTTGTGGGATGACTCGAATGCTGTAGTGAGATCTGGATGAAACTAGCCCCATTTCCTTTTGGGAATCAGTGGCCAAGTTCCATGCCAAATTAAAAAAAAAGAGTGATATGTCAGCCCTTTCTCACCTCTTTGACCCCAGTAATAGTGAAAGCAGTCACTCAGTGACTGTTTTCTAGTTGGTCACTCATACCTTGAGACTGAGATGTTCAGGACAAGGTCTTTGCACTCTGGTTACCTACTTCATGTATTGTCTGGTATCATGCCTGCCATGGTGGTAGGTAAACCTGGAGGCAACAGCTGCTAACTCTCTTCTTTTCTTTTTTTTTTGTTGGTGTGAATTTTTATTTTTATCTTTAAAATAATAATAATTATTATCTTAATCTTGGCTAACGTAATTATGATGTATCTTGGTGTGTTCCTCCTTGGGTCAAGCTTCTTTGGGACTCTCTGAGCTTCCTGGACTTCCTGGATGTCTGTTTCCTTCACCAGATTGGGAAAGTTCTCCTTCATTATTTTTTCAAGTAAGTTTTCGATTTCTGGCTCTTCTACTTCTCCTTCTGGCACCCCTGTGATTCCGATGTTGGAACATTTAAAGATTTCCCAGAGGTTCCTAAGCCTCTCCTCCTTTTTTTTGAATTCTTGTTTCTTCATTCTGTTCTGGTTAAATGTTTCTTTCTTCCTTCTGGTCCAAACCATTGATTTGAGTCCCTGTTTCCTTCCCTTCACTGTTGTTTCCCTGTATATTTTTCTTTATTTCACTTTGTATAGCCTTTACTTCTTCCTTTATTTTGCATCTGTACTCAATCATTTCTCTGAGCATCCTGATTACCAGTGTTTTGAACTCTCCATCTGAAAGGCTGTCTATGTCCCTGTCACTTAATTCTTTTTTTGGAGTTTTGATTTGTTCTTTCATTTGGGCCATATATCTTTGTCTGGGCCTAATTCTCTTAGTTTGTCTTATACTATTGCAATTTATTCTTACTGCACCCTAAGTTTCTAATATGTAAAAGGTATAATATCACCCTAAGACTAGTGATTTGATGCTTAAACTAAAGTAGCACTGTTGGGAAGATATTTAAAAATTAGCTAGTGAAAAGCACTTGTATTTGTGATTTTCATAGCCTTATCACTATTTTAATAGCAAGATAAATATGTCATTGGATAACACATTTCAAATTTGAAATTTAAGTGAATTTTGAATTCAAAGAAAATGGAACAAAATTTATAGTAACTATTAGAGATGGTAAGTTAGCTTACCAATTTAATTTACCAAGTTTTAAATTTAAATGTCATCTAGAAACAGTCTGATAAAGTTTATAGAAGCATAGACTCTTAGACCTAGGAGATATTTAGGAGATTTTCTGGTTCTCTTAGTCTACAGAGAAGAACTAAGTGGTGGAGACATTTTATTGAATAAACTTAAGGTCACAAAAGTTGGTAGAAGCAAAGCTAGTATTGGAACTCAGTTCTCCTGTTCCCACGCCTTCCTCAGTCACACCCTTGCCTTTCATAACCCTGTCACCCTCATTTATGACATATTTAATTAAAGAAACTCTTAAATTCTAGTGCTGAGAAAGGGGTACTCCATTTGTAATGTAGTCTAGTAAACACACTACAAAGGGACTGTGGGAGGCTGAATAATGACCCTGCAAAAGATATCCATGTCCTAAATCCACAACCTATAAATGTTGCCTTACCTGGAAAAGGGATCTCATGAATGTGATTAAATTTAAGGGTACTGAGATTGGCAGATTACCCTCAATTATCTTGGTAGTCTGTAAATGTAATCACAAGGATTCTTATATGAGAGGTGCAGGAGGACCAGAGCTAACAGTAGGAGATTTGATGACAGAAACAAGAGTTTGGATTTACTCATAGAAGGGATCATAGGCAAAAGATTGCAGAGGGCTTTTGGAAGCTAGAAAAGGCAAGGATATTGGCTATCACCCAGAACATCCAGAGCAACCGGCCCACCATTATCAGCTACCTTGATCTGAACATTATCTCACAACACAGCTGAAATATTTCTTAGCTTTTTAAAAAACCTGATATATTACCTTATTGACTCAAACTGAGCCTGTGATACAAGAATTCTTACCACTCTTCAGAAAAATATTGACTAGGATAGGTCAAGAATAAGTCTCTCTCTCCCTCTTGCCATTAAGAACTTCCTTCCAGGTTGACACGGAGATAGCTATTGTTGTTTAACGGATCGGTTGCCTATAGACTCACCTAATCATATTTCCCCCTATCCAGTATTATGGTGGCTCTTCATTGCTGAGTTGGCAAGCATAACTCCAAGATAATCTACAATAGCAGTTCCTAGGTAGAAGCGAACTGAAGGGTTATGCTGCTCAATTCTTGAGTGTCAGAAGATCTAAACTCATTCTAAGCTATGTGATGTTCTGGCTAGCGTGCGCCCTGCATTTTTTCTGCTCTTTCCCAACAGAGATCAGAAATAGAGAAAAGCAGCCGCATACAAAATAAACATCCTTCTTATCTGACTAACTTGCCTTCATGTATCATCGCCATTAAGTTACTGCATACAATCTGTAGGGCAGGGCTCCTAAAAGACTGGGTTTGGGCAGCACAGCATTGCCTAGAAACTCGTGAGAAAAATAATCCCTGGGCCTTACTCCAGACTACTAAATCAGACACTCAGAGGTAGATATCTGAGTGCCTGTATTTTAAAAAGTCCTTTAGGTAATTCTAGAGCCTGGCTGAGAACCACTGTCATAGCAAATCTAGGAGGTTTGGCGAGTCTACTGAACTGTGAGTAAGGTCGCCTGCTCACCTGGGTGTACTTGTGGTTCTGTTGCCAGCTATGTGACCTTAGAAAAGATTCTCACTCTGTTTATCTCCTCATCTACAAAATGGGAATGATGAAAATAACAACAACAATAATCCCTGTCTATGCAAAAGGCTAATGTACGACTACATAAAGATCATAAATATGGAAACATTTTATTTATAACTGTAGCCAGGATTATTATTATGGAAAAAACATTAAGTATTGTGAATGCCCTAAGACCAAGGTGTTGGGGGTATCACCTTGCTATTTAATGTTAACTGAGGCCCCAAAGTAACAGCAAGAAAGTTAAAAAACCTTGATGTGTCAGGTGCAATTCTTCAAGCCACAATGAAGGCTGGAGGTCTGTAGACTTTTAAAGGATGTGATATTGAATAGAGGACCCACTGACCAGTATTTTGGGAATTAAATGCTGAATTTCTTGACTTGACATTCTACCTTTTTATTAGCCTCTCTACCCTTTCTACTCATCAGGAAGCAAAATTTAGTGACTGCTCTGAATTCTATATTGCCAGTGACAGCCTGTGTCTCATGGGATTCAAAACAACACTTCTTTATCAATTCTCAGTGACGCTCAGTTTCAGTAAAGTGGACCATGATTTCCATCATTTCTATACCATATTCTTACATAAGTAAGAAGTTCCAAGAAGCCAGGTCAAAGACAATTGGTTATATTCACAGATTTTTCAACAGAAATACTCCCCCCACCATAAATTCTTGTAGGTGGGATGGATTGTCCAGATCAGAATTGCGACTTTTGTAGAGACTGAAGTGATTAGGGGTCTGAAAAAACTCTGACACAACCAGATTAAACACAACCATAATTTTCATGGAAAATCATCAGGATTTTATCCAATCTCCAAGTAATAAAAATTCATAGTATTTTATCAATGACACTGTATAAGCGGGAAGAAATACTCTGTAAAAGATAGCTAACTATACCTTTTCAGTCTTGCGTGAAATCATAGCAGGTATGCCTTTGGCCTGAGGCCTCTTCTGTCCACTGAAGACTAGAACCTACAGGTTCCCACCTTGGCTTCCCCTCTGTGCCCTCCAGTACAGCTGTGGCGTGGCAAAGGTTCTGTGTGCCTCGCTGCTTCCTCGGAGCCAGTCACAGCGTGTGCAACAGGACAAGCAGCTGCACCTTTGAAGAGTTCTGTGTCGTAAGCAACTCATCTGTCCTTTCAAACTTCATATATTTTTCATTTGTAAAATATGGGTAATATCTGCCTTAGCATCTCACAAGTTGTTGACATCGTAAGTTGAGGATCAATAGGGAACGATGTATCCAAAATGCTTTGTAAGCTAGTGATCCCATTTGCTCGGCATTATTGGTGTTATTTTTATTTACACTTCAGTAGAAGCGTAAAGGTATGTATAGAAATATTGGGTATAGTAGCCTGCATATTTTTAAACCTTTAAGCTGTACAAACTCCTATGGTTTTCCCTTGAATTTACCCTAATCTCCCTGACAGGTTATAACTAAAGTGGTAACTAAAGATTAAGTCCCTATGTGATCTCTGAGTTGATTCTCATCAGTTATACATTAAATAACACTGCTGCAGAATTTATTATGGTGGTGCTCTGGACAACTCCACTTTAAATATATTCCTCAAGTAAAAACAAATTCAGTATTCCAAAATTGAAGGAATCATGGCACCAAGGCTGGCCGTCCAGGAGTGACAATGTCTTCAAAGGCCATTCCTGGGCAGCTTAACATCAAACATCTACTTAGAAATGTCTAATCGCTCAAAAAACATTCCTGAACAAAAATCTGTAGTGAGGCTACCGGATGTTCAACATTTAAAAGAAAAGGAACATGTATGTATTCTACCCCAATAAAAACTATTATTGTTTAAATCGCCCAAATTGTGTTTAAACAGATGTATGAGTCGAGTTCAGATGACGTTCTCAAGCATTGTTGCTTTTTAAGTAGTTGTAAGTGTATATGGTACCCAACCAGTGAGTCCTTCCAATGAAAGGGCAATTAACCATGTGGTATATTTTAAAATTAGTCATTAACTGTGCAAAGACTATGCCTGAACATCTTGAACTGTTACTTAAACTTTCAATTGTTGTACAGTCCTACCTTTTCTGTCTTGGACTATTCTTAACTAGACTGTAGGCTCCCTGAGGATAATCCCTGACTTATATTTCTCTACATTTCCCTTTGCCTCCAGTACAGTGGTTTACACATAGCATTTGCTTCCAAAATACCTGCTGTTTAATTGGATGCACTTCTTATTGGCATTTCTTGGGGGCAATTAAGGCACATAAAGTGCCCATAGATAAATGCATCATTATCACTGAGGTGAAGTTGCGGTTCTTAATTTTTTTTTTAAATTATGCATTGGGCCACTTATTTTTTCCCATGTGACACTTAACCTGACTAATTATAGAAGTGAATAGAAAAACATGATTCTCTTTTAAAAAGCTCACTTTACATGCAACATTTTGAGAAATTCAGCTAATATGTCAAGCAGAGGTGATGGTGAAGCTCTAAGTAATAATACAGATTTGATGGAAAATATTTAAATTAAAGCAAGCTACCCATAAAATTACATAAACATAAATATGCATTTCCCACAAACACATATTTGTACATCCTTAAATTTATATTAATGCAAGGAATATATATATATTCTTTTGTTCTGGTGGAATACAACGGATGAAGACTAATAAATGCATGAATAAAGCCCCGAGTTCCCATATCAATGTCGGCTCAATTCTGGTCCAGGAGGTGAAGCGAAGTTTCCCTTAGAGTCAGAGAATGTAGTGGATAAAAAGGACGGGAATAGCTGGGGGGATTTCCTGAGGCCACTGCAGACCAGCGCATACACCATTAAGAGGCTCATTTTCATGAGACTTTTGGTGGCGTTTGTAACACTCGCCGTGGGTCCCCTAGAGCATTAAGTGCCACATCACAGCACTACAAGAAGAGGACTAAATGTGAGAGGGTACGTTACAAGGTTCTTTTTCTTTCAGACCTAAATATCCAGGAGTTTGTAGATATTTTCGATCCTTTTTTTCCTGTTTTCCTTCTCCCACCAATTCCTACACACTCCTTTCTATAGGATTATGTGGAAAGGACTTTTTGTTTTTAGTAAAAATCTGAATTCTTGTACTTCTAAAATATGACCAACTGCGAAACATGTGGATTTAGTATTTTTAATTGTTTCCTTAGAAAGAACATATTTCACCAAAAAGAAAAGAAAACCTGGGTCTGACTGGTAAGTTTGTTCTAGGGTAAGGATTTAGCTAGCTTGATATTTGTTCTCTATTAGACAGTGCATATTAATTGGTACATATTTTAACATTTCACCACTGCATTAAATTACTAATTTGAAATTATTAGCTGGTACAGCCATGTTTTTTTTTCCCCCGGAAACAGTGCCACCTGTTTTTTCTAAGTTTGGTTCAAAACAAAAAGTCTGGCATCTAATTTGTCAAGACAACAAAATGTGAAGTTCAGAAAAAGAATAGGAATCATGAAAAGGATGAGATCCTATCTCAGAATGATGAGGGAGAACAAAACACACTTAATCCTTAAAGCAAATATAAAAGATAAGGCCTTCCTTTTGTAGATGAAGAAGCTGAGGCTCAGAGAGACAGTAACTTCCCCAGTACACAAGCAGAGCTGAGTGCCAAACCCCTGTCTTTCTGACAAAGCTGGTTCTCTTTTCTTTTTAATTTTTTTTCTTTTTATTAAAGTATACTTGACATACAATATTATGTTAGTTTCAGGTGTATACCATAGTGATTTGACATTTATGTACCTTATGATGTGATCACTACAGGTCTAGTAACCATCTGTCACAGCACCGAGTTACTGTATCATTGACTGCATTCCCTCTGCTGTACCAAGCATCCCACGACTGGAAGTTTGTGTCTCTTATGTCCCTTCAACTTTTTCGCTCATCCCGCCATCTCCCTCTCCACTGGAAACTCTCAGTTCATTCTCTGTAGGTTCTCTTTTCTTTTACACACTCCAGCCCAGACATTTAAGGTCTTTGGCTATTTAGGAGTTTCTTTGGAATCTGCCATCAGGTTCATACAGTGAAATAACAACTACAGCAATTATAATAATTGTTAAATATATAGGTATATGCATTATCTATTAAGTATATACATGTACTTAATAGACATATGATTATATATGCTGTGTGTCTGCCATATATAAATACTTAATAGCCAACACTTATTAGCACTTACAGTGTCAGGTATTATTTGAAGCACTTTATTATTCATCAATCAGTATTTAGTACTATTTATTTAGTTCTCCTAACATCTCTATAAGGTAGAAATTGTTAGCATCCAGTTTTACAGATGAGAAAAGTAAGGTGTACGGCTTGTAAGTGGCACAGCCCAAGCTACTTTCTATTTCCCTTCCTCTCTCATGGACCTTTTACCACTTGTTACCCCTTGACAACATATGTGACCTCTGGCCCATTCTTTAGTAAAAGGTGAAAGATTTATATGCTCTGAAGAGAAACCAGAGTATGGCCTATCCTTTTAAGACTTTATGCCTGTTCGGTGATAATGAACAGATCTTAGAAGGTGGGAGAACTCAACTATTAACCAGTCAACAGTTTACTTGCTAGGAAAAAAGAAAACACAAGTTAGTGGAAAATCCCAATTTGTAAAGGAGAAAGGCCCCAAAGCCAGATCTTATGGCCTGGAAAATAGGCGAGATACTTTGGCTAGGTGAACTTTCTGGGTCTTCCAAATCATAACACATATACAACTACCAATATATAAACCTACTTTCATTCAATATATGAGGCCTGTCCAGAAAGTATACAGCTATGTACTATGAAAAACAGACATTTATTGAAGAAGAAAGAAGATACAAGAAACACTATACACAGAACAATGATGCCTCAGTCTCCTTCAAAGAAGGCACCTTGGGACCTCACACAGTTGTCCCAATCACCGTCAGCTGAACTGTAACATTTTCCTGAATCTCATCGAAGGTCTGAAATCCCTTTCCTTTCAAAGGTGATTTTAGTTTTGGGAAAAACCAGAAGTTCCAGGGCACCAAATTTGAGCCATAGTGGGAGCTGAGTCATCTGGGTGATTGGATGTTTCTCCAAAAAAACTCTGCATGGGACATGATGCATGAGTGTGTGTGTTGTTTGATGAAGCTGCTGATTACCAGTTGCCCATAGCTGCGGCCTTATGAATCATCCAAATAGCTTCCGTGGAGTAATGTTCAAGCTTAATGCAAAGTTTGATGCAGATATGATGCTCTACTTGCTCAGTCATTTTGAATGCTACGGCCACAAAGTACACATACTCACTCAACGGTGTCTACCACACCCACTGACTAGTACAGTGAGGTCACCATTGTCCACGGATGTGCGTTTCAGTCCACTCTCTTTGGCTGCCAGGTTATATCAGTGATGTTGCACAAACTGTTCTGGTTATATTAACAATGGTTGGACTTTTTCTGGACCAACTTCATGTATTTAATGAGCATGCGCTACGAGCAAAGGACTTTGCTAGGACCTAACCTCTAGAAAATGGCCACAAAAATAAGTAAGAAGCCATGAATCTAGTATCTAGGGAGAAAAATACCACATGACTAAAATACAATACAAAATAAAGGGAATACCATAAAGAGTTGTTAACCAAATTCTGTCAGTTCTGTGGCAGGAGGAACATCATTTGATGACAGACACTGCAAAAAGTTACTTGTAGAAGGTAGTGTTTGAGATGGACTCTGGAACATGGGAAAGGTTCCAATAGCATTTGGAGAGATAGATCTTAGGCAAGGGGCACAGAATAAAAGCTTAAGGATAAAAAAGCACAAAATATATTTGGGGTTGATTTGATTAGCTTCTGGAATACTCTAAGGATAACAGTGGGAGTCTGAGATGCTGTGAGTAGCGCATCCAGATGGAAATGTCCCTTTGGCAACTGGACACCCATGTCTACAGTACCAGAGTCCGTAGGGTAGGACTAGATGCTTAGATTTTCAGGGAGGTGATATAAATGTGTGGCTGCAGTGGTACGGTTCTACAAAATCGCCCACAGACTGCAAGAATGTGGTGATGAAAGAAAGAAAAGCAAACTTACATTCTGTGGGCAGATGAAGGAAGAATGGGTGAAGGAGCAAGAAAAGGTCATCCATATGTCATAAAAACAGAGGCTGTGGAGCCCGAAGGTGAAGAATGTTCTCGGTTGGAAGAGTCAAATCAGAAACAGTGAAGCTTAGTGATGCCAAGAGGAAGAGGCATATTTAAGAGTTAGAGTCTTTAGGACTAGATTCATCTTTGAACAATTGCCTCTTGTGCCTTTGCGCCCTTTCCCCAAACTCACACAGGCAAGCGCTCAACCACACACACAAACAAACGTCCCTCCCCCGCCCGCTGTGGCATTATTAACTGTGACACACTCAAACTATATCTGGAAGTTGTATGAGTAAAGTCTGAGTTTTATTGCTTGAGTTTTATTTAAAAGATGACTGACTTTGATGCACAGGTTAATTGTTCCTTGATGGGAGTGCAAATTTATTCATATTTAATTCAATGAATACTTTGGGGGACTCTCATTTCTGCTAGGCATTGTGCTAAGTGCTGGGATCAGAAGAATTCCCATAAATGCTTAGATGGCTTTTACCTGTGAGCTTTGCTTCCTGTGGTTGGCGCGAAGTTGATGCCTCTGTGATGATGAGTTTCAACTCCAGCCCCTAAGAGTTTCTGTGTTCGTATTGTTAAGTTGCATATCTATGTGTAATTTTTCTGTTTCAAGATGCTTTCAAAACACTTTAAATAATTTTTGGTATGAGCAGAAGGTGCTTCAGAAGAGCAAACCAACTTCGGGCCATCACAGGAACTGGGTCTTGTTCTTTGCCATGGTGGTAGTGTGTTATGTGGGTAAGAATACTTTTTCAAGCATTTAAGATTACCATGGAAATTTTATTCTTGACTGTATCCTCTGAAGAATAAATGAAGAAGAATAATCAGCTTTAGATAGAGAATTAAAAAATAGTTTCAGAGTATATTCCAAATCTTGGGTCAAATGAAGTAAGGAAACCATATGGAAGAGGAACTATAAAAGCTACCCTTGGGGCTCATTTGTGATATTGTATATGTACATATTTTTCTAATATTGGCCTGAGACATCACTTTAACATTCTATTGTTTGTATACACATTTTTCTCCTACAAAATAGGAATCTTGCTGTATATATTGTTTTGTAGCTACATTCTTTAGGACATATATTTTTAAGCCCGGTATGGTATTTCATTCCCTGGACAAAGCAACATATATTTAAGTGATCCCCTATTTTTGGGACATTTTGGTTACATTTCAGTTTTTGTCATTTTCAATAATGCTCTGTTAAGCACCAAGTACTCACAGCTTCTGCTATGCTGTTATTTACTGGGAAGAAATTATTGGAAGCTTTATAAAACTTGATATCAAAAGCAAGGAAAAGATACCCTCTATCACAAGCAAAGAAAGAAAAGTCGAATGCCTCCAGGAGCCAGG
>PVKM010037306.1:0-14493 GCA_004027735.1 Carollia perspicillata | reverse complement strand
GGAGTTACATGTCTCAGGGGAGTGCTCTCTCTAAATGGACCACTCCCACTCATTAGAAGATCTGAATGGGCTTGATGATTAGTAGGCATGCTTCACTTATCAGTGGCATTTAGTGGCATCAATTGTTACAGCAGTGGTTCTCAAACTTCAGTGTTCTCAAACTTTCAGTGCCCCACTGGAGGGCTGGTAAAAACTCAGTGGCTGGGCCCCACTTCAGAGATTCTGGTTCAATTTTTGGAGGGATGGGGGTGGAAAATTTGCATTTCGGACCAGTTCCTGATGATGCTGGTCCAGGGATCGTGCTCTGAGAATCACTGCTTCAGATGAGTTACATTCCTTCTCATTTATTAAAAAACAATCATTGTACATGGTACTTAGAAATAGAAACATGTGAGATCTATTGTGAGCTAAAACTGCTATACTTTAGGGATTTAACTCTCAGATAAAACCAAATGCTTTACCATGAGTGTAATGTAAGCTGTTCTTTGGGTAGCTATTGGTGCTGGTGGTAATGTTTTAAATAGCCCTAGAATGAGCAGAATTGAAGCTCACACATCTAATTCACTGTCCTCTGTTTTTACTGTAGGTTTTGCCATTTCTTGCTCTTGGTGTTGGTGTGGATGATGTTTTCCTTCTGGCACATGCATTTAGTGAAACAGGACAGAATAAAAGAATCCCTTTTGAGGTAATAGAAACACAAAAGAGTAAAGCTTTGAGGACAGCCAAAGCCCCCCCTGTTCCTATTTGTCCTTACATTTTTCACAGTCTGCCCCAGTAAATAATTGAGTCTCAAGTCAGATGACATGTTACTGGCTCTAAATAAGTAAAGTTAGCAGAATCTTAGCAAGTGTATTTCAAGTGCACACTTGTTTCTGTGGGGTTTTTTTGGGAGGGAGGGGGATCACTTTGTCCTCACCATCTTTTAAATCATGTTATCTAGGAGCTTTGTGTTTTGGAAAAGCACATGACTATGTAAATAGTACTGAAAACGCTTCCAGTGCTTGTGTTAGGGGCAAAGGCGGGGATACCCCTTTCTTATTCCCTGACATCATCGTTATAAGCTCCCACCCCTTATTTTGTTGTGTGTTTGGCTTCTTCACGCATTTTGTGCTCTGGGGAAACCCTGCCCTGTGCGGCTCTCAGCACTGTGGCTTCTCATCCTCAGGATAGGACCGGGGAGTGCCTCAAGCGCACGGGAGCCAGTGTGGCCCTCACGTCCATCAGCAACGTCACAGCCTTCTTTATGGCCGCGTTGATCCCCATCCCCGCTCTGCGGGCCTTCTCCCTCCAGGTGAGTTTCCCGTGATTAAATCTGTGAGTGCTGGCTGCACTGACACTGAGGGCCTCCACCACTGTGTTGATGGTACTGTTTCCATGAATAAAGTAGCATGTCGGCATCTGGGGCTCGCTCTTCTGGGCAGATACTTCTTTCAGCAGTGACTCGGACAGTCCCTGTAAAAAGAGTTCTAGGGTTCTTTCCTTCCTTTTAAGTCCTATGGCCCAGATGCCCGCAGCCAGAATATCTTCAAGGCCTGGTGCCTTAGGAGTGTCCCTTTTTGTTAAAGTTAAACTAAAACGGTACCAGGGCCACTCCATGTGGGATGCCAGTAAGCCCCTACTTCAGGCAGGCAAGAGTCCTCTGCGTTCGTCCATGGTACAGCCTACTTCTCAGCCATCCCCACTTCTAAAGGCCCCTCTTAGTTTCCACACTTACTCTCCAAGCATGCCACCCTCTCTTCTGATTTCCCTAAAGCAGCCCAACACAAGGCAGCTTACAACAAATAGGAGAGTGACAATAAGGAGGAGGTTGTAGTGTATGTAGCCCAGGCTAGGTGATAACCTAAAACTGGGTTATTAGATGCCACTGTGTGAGAATGGGTTGCCATTGTCTGCCTGCAGGAGGGTTCGTTGATGGGCCCTTGCCACCTCCTTTCCTTGGTGGCAGCACAAACTGTCCTGTCCTTTTTCTCTTTCCTTTTGGTCCCTGACTCCCTTCTTAGGCTACCGAAGAAAACTCAAAATTTCTCTTATTTTTTTGTGCAGAGCAGTTTGACTCCGTTTTTCTGCTCTGTCCTTCCAAAGCAGCCCTCTCACACTTAGAGGTCATCGAGATATTGATTTATTTTTTTTAGGTTTTATTTATTTTTAGAGAGAGGAGAGAAACATCAGTGTGTGGTTGCCTCTTGCCTACCCCCTACTGGGGACCTGGCTTACAACCCAGGCATATGCCCTGACTGGGAATTGAACCAGCAACCTTTTGGTTCACAGGCCTGTGCTCAATCCACTGAGCTAGACAAGCCAGGGCGAGAGATGTTTTTTTGTTGTGTTTTTTTTTTAACAAGAGCCAGCTTATGTGAATCATGAGTATGGAGTGTTGTATAGACAGGGCTGCAACCATGGTTGGCTCTGAGCTCAGCCTCAAGTATCAGCATATCTCTGCATCTGTGAGAACTCCCAGGAGTCTTGATGTCCATGGTACAGCAGATAAAGACTGCTGCTTGACCACTTAGGTCTTCCTAAGCCCGAAACAGTTCAGGGTTTTGCTATCTCAAGGGTATTATTAAAGTTCGTTCACTACATTTAAATTTTTTAAAAGATTTTATTTATTTTTAGAGCTGAAGGGAGAAAGAGGGGGAGAAACATCAGTCGGTTGCCTCTTGTACACACCCTGACCTGGGACTGAACCCACTACCTAGGCACGTGCCCTGACTGGGAATCAAACCCATGACCTTTCACTTTGTGGAACAACGCCCAACCACCTGAGCCACACTGGTCTGGGCTACATTTAAATTTTAAACCTTCAACTGTTTTCCAAAAAAAGAAAGGAACAACAGCTTTCCTTTTCTTTCTCTATTTCCTTTTCCCTTACAATGTGATGTGTAATTCACAAGATAGGCGTTTAAAGAAAACTGCTTCTGATGTCACTTTTTAAGCTGTTTCTACACCCAGCTCTTGCCTGCTCCTCTCATCTCTTTGCTCGCCAAAGGTGCTAAGCGTTGTGGCCAAGAAGAGAAATTGACAAGTCACAAATTAGGTTTCTGCTTATATTTTTGTCAACATGATCAGCTCTTATCTAGTTGTCATATTTGAATTTCATTTCACTAATTACCGATAAAGCAACTTTAAAGACCCTACTGTGTTTGGAACACTAGACTTGTTCAATATTCAGTGTTTGGTTGGACCAATTAGTATGACCACCAAATCCCAAAAGAAAAAAAGTCTTCAACGGAAAAGGTTTATTTTTGTTATAAATAAATATAAAAATAGAAATAGCAGGTGAATAAATGGGTAAAATTAAATCTGAAATTGTGACCAAAGCTCAGGGAAAAGAAAATACACCTAACTGCTTAGTAATTAAGGAAGATGAGTAAAAGATGCCCTCTGGGTTATTGGTGCAGCTAAAGCTTTAGAATGCCTTTTTGCACAGATGTGCCTCTGAGCAACTCCCTTTGACGTCCTGTTCTTGTTTCATATGCAGAAGGTTCTGGAACTGAGAAATTGTTCTGGAGTCTTTAGTAGTGGCGCCCTGTCTCCCACCTCCCCTTCCTGCGTACCCTCTCCGTCACTGTTCTTTGTCTGCTCTGCCTCATGCCCCTGCTTGTTGTCTTGTCCTCTCTCTCTCCTTTTCTCTTCTCTCAGTACACACTGGTGATTCATCAAGGCATACTCTCCTTTAATGATTTCCTATGGTGTGGTGGTCTGAAACGCTACCTGAGTTTTCCTAGCATCTTTTAGAAAATCCAGTACGCTAAGTTCTTCCAAGGTAAGCACCTGTCTTAGGGAAAATGAGTACTGTGGGTTTTGTATATCTGTCCCAAGGCACTTGGAGTGTCACTTTAGAAAAGTGCATCAGCAGCTTCCAGGAGTCCTCGTATATTAAAGAATGGCTTCTCGTGACACCGTGGTGCTCATTCTCTGTCAAACAAACAAAATTTTAAAAAAGAAGAGAATGAAAAGAAAAAAAAGAAGAGAGATGGCACTATGAGTTTTGCAGTGATCATCAGAAACTGTAATGCTGGTTCCTTTTTAAATGTATTGATATTAGAAATGAACCATCATGTAGATTTTCTTTCCTTTCGTGACTGGTGTTAAGTTGTAACTGTGGGCACTTATTTGGATTTATATTTTTAGGGTGCTACAGATTAAGCATCAAAAGGGGGAGAAACCCAAAGTGGTTCTGTCCAGCAATAAACCTATGTTAATTTAGGAATTTTCCCTATGGACTTTTCTAATTTTATGGCCTTTGCAAAACATAGAATTTTTTCCCCAAGGAAGCCATACCACACCTTCTTGTCAATCTTCATCCATATGTCCAAATGCCATGTCTGTACCAGAAAGCAGTGGCACCAGCTGTAACTCTTTGGGGACCAGCGCCCTGCTGGTATGGGGCTCTGCTGGTAACTGAATGGTGTGTGTCCTTCAGTGAAACTCCCAGAAAAGAACGCTGTATTGTTCTAGATGGTCAGAGGGTTTAGGTGAGGGCCTCTCTAGGCAGAGCCACTTTGTCTCTGTGCTCTCTGCAAGTGTCTCAGCAGGGCCACCATAGATGCTTGCAAGGACTTTGCTTTTAAGCACAATTAGAATTGATTGACAGTGTATGATCTTCCCTGTCATCTTTTTAGAATTACTTATAATATCTTAAACTTGCCTTGGCTCCAGGAGGACACTTCTTTTTTCTTTACTAAGAAATCCTTGCTGTTTGTTTTTACTGTTTTGGTGTACTTGAGGGGATACTGAAGTTGTTATTTGTCTTCAGACAATGAGAAAAGAACATTTGAGAGTGAGTTGAGATGGGATGCTGCTTTGGGTTTCTTCTCTCCTTGCTTCATGTCCACCAATAGACAGCAGGATGCTCGTCACATTTCTTTGCTGTATGAGGCTGGTATCCAATTTATTCCTGGGCCCCATGGAATGCCTCGGTGTCGTCATGGCTGTGCCACACACCTGGGCCCTGTGTGTGTGCCTGCATGGTTGGTCTTCACAGTCTTTGCCCTCATCCTCTGTTCCAACTGAGATACCCAGAGTTTCTTGTCCACGTTGTATTCCTGAATTCCAAAAATGACTGGAAAAAAAGCTGAAAGGATTCCACCCCCATTCTTCCCAGCATCCTATTGTCTGATTGGTCAGGAGTCCTCCGCCAACCCAGGTCCCCTTCCCCTCCGTAGGTGACCAAATCTAACAAGAACTCCCAGTTCTCAGTTGGGCTGAGTGCACAGGCATCAAGCCCACATTTGAACCCCATTTACTGGGTAACCTCAGGCAAGTGACCTTCCTCTGCACCATCATGTCTTTGTTAGTTAGATAGTAGCGTGAGAAGCAACGTGAATGTCTGCTTCCTGGTTGCTGCAGGAATCGAATGCATCATGTATAGCTACCTTATCTGCCATGGCTTCTCCTTTCCCCTTTCTCTTCCCCTAGTAGTTTTAAACCCACCAGTGCTCAATAGCTGGTGCCAGGTGTGTCCCTCTTAGACTTCACCTTTCAGATTCCCTCCACATGGCACGTCTCTCCCTCCAGGTCTTGCTGGAGTCCTCTTTTGCCTTCTACGTCTCCCTGAAAAATCTTCCTTGACTACCCATCCTACTCCACATGCACCCCTACCTGCGTGTGCTCCCTCCCTTTTCTGAGCTGCAGTGGAACCCTGTATGTGCTTTAATTACATTAATCAGCCTAAATTGTAATTTATTTATAGGTCTGGCTATGTAAGTACCTAAAAGCAGGATTTTGTCTGTTATCTTTGGGTCTCCAGTACCCAGCATAGTATCCTGGCTTTTCTTTTTAAAGTACTTACCTGTTAAGTGACTCTTTTAGTCAAAATAGTAATGTGCTTATTAATATAAGCCTATCCTGCAGGTCTTTAAAGTACCTTATGTATGTTAGAGTGTGTGTTCATATATTTCGAATTGATGAGGAATCCTCACAGCAGGCTAAGAAGATAAGAGTCAGGTCATTTTCAGTAGTAGCCTCCTGGTTATTTTTTGGTTTTGAACACTTGACAGGGAATTATTGAAATAATTATTGAATAATTATTGAAAGGTATCTCTAGAACTTGGGTTTGCAATTTCACTTTGAGCATAAATTCACAATTACCATTCAAAGTTCTTTGCAAAGTTCTTATGATTTTTGGTAGGGTGTCAGTTTTCTTCTCTCAGCCCAAGATGTGTACCCAGTCTGAGAAGGTTTTAGAAATAAGCAGTTCTTTGAAAAACCTCCCAAGAGGTTAAATTGTCAAAAAAGGAAAATTTCTGATGATTTCTTGGTTGCTTAGCACTGCAGTTGCATTTCTTCATTGTGCTGCTGCTCACCATGCCTTTCTGTACTGGGGAGCCTTTCAACTGTCCTCTGCTGACTTTCTTCTGTTAACAGCCCAATTGTGTGATTTTTTACTGGGTCAGCAGGAGATTTGCCAAAGCACTACAGAATCTGCCCCATGTTTATTCTAGGTTATGGAGTGACTTTTGAATCTGTACTTATTTATTCTGCATACTGTAATCACACACAGGGATTTCTTTCTGCTTAACTCTCCTTGACCTTTTATGTTACTGCACTCACATGCCCCACAGGCTGCTCCAGGGGCTATTTGGAATGTGCCTATTAAAAACCTCAGGGGACGTGTTTGAAATTTTATTTCATTTTTTAAAGGTGACATTTTGATATACTTGATCCATCTTATACATAAACTTTCTAAGTGTAAAATCAGGGCTGCATGAAGTCTTAGAACAATTGTGAAAGGGAAATGTTCCTTTTCATTTTAAATTAAAACATGTCAAACATCTTCTCTGTTCTGCCTTTGCAGATTTGGTCTAGTTCAGTTGCTAGGAAGATGCTCGTTTCATTCCCGCATTTTACCTTACAGGTTCATGGAATTATTAGCCATGGAAAAGACCAGGATGATGGGGCCTAGTCTACTCAGATGATCTTTTAATGGTTAAGGAAAAGCAAAGTGATGAGAAAGTTCTAACATCTATTTCAGGTTTAAACACTTGAATAGGAAAGTGAGAGAAAGATGTTTAAAACACCTTTATTTTCAGAGCAGTTCTCTTACTGGAAGGGGATGTACTGGTGACCTCTACAATTTTTTTCTGCCCCCAGGCGGCTGTAGTGGTGGTCTTCAATTTTGCTATGGTTCTGCTCATTTTTCCCGCAATTCTCAGCATGGATTTGTATCGACGTGAGGACAGGAGATTGGATATTTTCTGCTGTTTTACAAGGTATAGTTTCTGGCTGCAGCAGCTTTATTTCTTGGGTACAGAGTGGCAACATTTAGTGAACACTTTAGTCTGTGGACTTGGAAGGAAGCACACCTCACAGGGCTCCTACTAGTGCAGTGGAGGCAGCAGAGATAATGGACAGAGGACCCTTCCTTGCAGGCACAGCAGAGTCACTGGGGTTCTCCACCCCTCAGACCAAACCTTCGCATAGCCTCAAGGTTGTGATACTCATGATTACTTACTTCTCTCATGAACCAGTATTGCTCATTGTTAGGAGTGTTGTATCTCTATGGAGCAGGGCAGAACAAAGGTTGAAAACCACCCATCTGGAAAAAATACAGCCTTTTAGGTGTTTTTTAAAGGAATTATGCCTTGAAGGGTTCATCAGCATGTAACTTGATTTTATGAGCCAAATTCGGGATCAGCCATCCATTTGGCCTCCTTTGATTTGCTTGTGTCTGCATCCAGATAGAGAAATCAGGCGATGTTTGTGGAGTTAAGCAGTATGCTGTTTCTCTCCTTAATCAGAGCTATGTAACATGGGTACTGTCAGTCATTGGCAGAAATGCAAGCCCCATTTCCCTGTTTCAGTGACCTTTGCAACACGTTTCCCCCCTTTTCAGCCCCTGTGTCAGCAGAGTGATTCAGGTTGAACCTCAGGCCTACACAGAGACTCACGATGGCACCCGCTCCAGCCCCCCGCCCCCCTACAGCAGCCACAGCTTTGCCCACGAGACGCAGATCACCATGCAGTCCACGGTGCAGCTCCGCACAGAGTATGACCCCCACACGCATGTGTACTATACAACCGCCGAGCCACTCTCCGAGATCTCTGTGCAGCCCGTCACCGTGACGCAGGACACCCTCAGCTGCCAAAGCCCCGAGAGCACAAGCTCCACAAGGGACTTGCTCTCCCAGTTCTCTGACTCCAGCCTCCACTGCCTGGAGCCCCCTTGTACCAAGTGGACACTCTCCTCTTTTGCTGAGAAACACTACGCTCCTTTCCTCTTGAAACCAAAAGCCAAGGTAATTACCAAACAGAAGACTCTTCCTGTCTTGACGAGGTAACAGGTTCCTTGGGAATTCACTGGGTGTAAGGTAGTTCAGTCCTCCTAAGGAGCCAGTCCAGAGACAGCATGGAGCCATTTCAATGAGCTCGTCTTCTACAGGAGTGACTCTGTAGGTAGGTAGTGTTTCTGTGAATGTAGGTCAACTCCTTACATCTTAAACATTTAATTCTTCATGAGGTTGTTTAAAAATGTGAAGATTATGGTTTTATGTTTTTTCCCCCTGGGAGAATGACATGTGCATGCCAGGGCTGGTGTGATGGCAAAAGCAAGGCATAAACCAAACAGCTTCTTTGTTCAGGGAGAGTCAGCAACATCCCTCGGGGTCCGACATCATGACTCTGTACTCTGTTGCAGGTTGTGGTGATCTTTCTTTTCCTGGGCTTACTGGGCGTCAGCCTCTACGGGACCACCCGAGTGCGCGACGGACTGGACCTCACAGACATTGTGCCTCGGGAAACCAGAGAATATGACTTTATCGCAGCACAATTCAAATACTTTTCGTTCTACAACATGTATATAGTCACGCAGAAAGCCGATTACCCGAATATCCAGCACTTGCTCTACGACCTTCACAAGAGTTTCAGTAATGTGAAGTATGTCATGTTGGAAGAAAATAAACAGCTTCCCAAAATGTGGCTGCACTACTTCCGAGACTGGCTCCAAGGTAAGGTGCTGCTGGAAGGCGTCATCCTTTCTAAGTGCTTGGTCTGTGCTGTGTTCAGGCCCCACATCTTCCTGTTATTCCCTTCCTTAAAGTGTTTGATTATAATGTAACAGTGACACATCTCATTGACTTCTAAGTGTTGCTTAAAGTTCTTACGTAGACTGTTTCTGGGGCAGCCTCCCCAAACTGGCTTTTACTGTAAAACAATGCAGACAGTTCTGGTTGACTCGGGAACTTCCGTGAGGATTTATGAGTGCACATTAGGAGATAGGAAGTTACATTATAAACTATGGAGCTGGATACTTCTAGAGTTCTTTTTGCGGGGATGATTGCTAGTTTGGGTGACCAAGGGAAAACACAGTGTTGATGGAATTTCTAGGCTGACTCGCTGCCAAAGCATAGCTGCCACTACCCCAGTAGGTTTTGTGTCGTGGGTGAATACAATTGAACATTCTATATTTTGACCATCTTTTGATTTGCCATAAAATTCTATGAAGTAAACTTAAAAATTCTTAATCCCATCTCACAGTATTTCATAAAAATGGGGTAGGTGGAGGAGGGTAAAGTAGGGGAGAATAGGACGGAAAGAGACTTTGCTTGGGGCGATGGGTGCGTGACACAGTGTACAGATGTTTGCTGAGTCGTAGACTTGAAACCTGCATGGTTTTGCGAACCAATGTCACCTCAATAAATTCAATTAAAATTTAAAGAGAATGCCTTTT
Organism: Carollia perspicillata; assembly: GCA_004027735.1. NCBI lineage: Eukaryota > Metazoa > Chordata > Mammalia > Chiroptera > Phyllostomidae > Carollia > Carollia perspicillata. Next base: position 4,826 of record PVKM010037306.1, on the reverse strand, counting down.
ATAGCTTCTTACCTTGCTCTTAGAAACATCTCCAGGGAATAGTTGTCAGCTGGAGGAAAAAAAAGACCTAAATTTGCTCCTGTTGACTGCAGATGAATGTATTCAGTGATTCCAAGAACATCTGTTCATTTATTCTGTGTTGACACATGGAAAGTGAAGTGGAGAATCAAGATAATTATCCACACAATTTAAGCAAAAATGCTGTTACTGAAATACCCAAATAATTATGGCCCCCAACATTTTTTTGGCTTAAGTTATCCAAATTGATTGTCTTAATTTCCCACTTAATTAGACTTGTTTAAACACAAATTTAAGTGCCTTGTTTTCGGTCTTAAGTCAATATATTTGCATGTAAAGATTAAGCAGCCTGTTTCCCTGCAAGAAATGGTAGATAATGTTGATTGAAATTGTTCAATATAGTTTCTGGCTTTGACTTGTGTTCCTAGAAATTTGTTCATTACATATATGTCAGATTTGACCCCCTTTTTTTTTGAGGAAAGCAAAGAAAACTACATGATACAAATATTTTTAACATGCCCATACAATTAATTTGAATTTCTTTCTAGTCTTATTGGGAAGCAGTGTTTTTTGGGATAATGAGTCAAAAGAGGATCAGACACTTGAGAGATTCCCTGCTTTTCATTTTTTCCCCTTCATTGGCCAAAGACATGCAAATAACTTGCCACAAATGACAAAGAGATCTGCAGTGCACTGCCAGGATTTGAGCAAAGAAGGGTTGCTATAGAACTGATTTCAGTGTCTCCAGCCATTCCCGGGGATGCTCAGTGTGGCATGTTAGGCGGAGTTTGGGAAGGGGGCCGAGTGGTATTGTCTCTAGGCAGTGCAGAGGGCTAACCTTTTTATAGTGTATTGTAAATTATATCTGTGCCTTCATACCCTTAAAGACCTAAAGCAGTTGGACATGAGAATCCTTTTTAAAAGTGCATTAAAATCATGTTTTGATTGCTTAAGTGAGCCATACCCACCTAGACCAAGTAAGATCCATTTAATGCTCCTAAGTCAGGGTCCCAGCCATCCTTACAACCAACTACATCTGACTGTCAGGAAGTCCGGCAGAGCACTGGATACAGATACTAGGACCCTTAGCCACCTAGAGGTGCTTCGGGCCCGTCCAGTGATTGGTTTGGTCTTTGAACATTTCCTGCGAGGAAGCAGCTGTCCTTGAATCATCTCTCCTTCAAAACAGTTTTGTGTGGTTGTTCAGTGGTGGAACCTTTGTGAGATGTCAATGGAATTATCATTGAAAACCATGTTATCCCCCTGTCTTTATTAATATTTCAATAGTCATGGGGTTTGAATTCATAAACATATGAAATGGCAATACAGAAATTATCCCATGTGTCATCTTTAAACACACATGCAAATAAGGTAAAGTTGGGGATAAAAACCACATTGTGCATCATATATACAAACGGTGTGCGTTTATATTTCACATTGAATTATGCAAATAAAACTTAAGGTAATATTTTCTTTTTAAAGTCCCATATCAAAGTCCCATTGGCAGTTGGGATAATTAGCTCAGAACTTTTCACCAGGAAATAATTATTATAAAATATTAAAAATGAGAGAAGTTTTATCTAAAACTTTTCATGTTTCGCTGTAAAATAAGTAAAATGTCACAGTGTTTTCTGCAGTGTGCATATGTTAGAATATAAAATACTGACCAAGGGGCAATAGAAGCAAATCCTTGCTCTTGTTTTGTGCCCAGAGTCACGGGTGGTATGTGCACTTAGGCCAGCCCACTGTTCCTTGAGCTTTCGGTGATTAGTCAGAAAATAATATACTAATTATAAGGACTTAACTTTTCCATTAAGTCAGTGACTGTTTCTCATTCCAAGGAGAGTAAATGCCACGTGGGGGCCACCAGCATGGATGATGAGTGGAACCGTATTGCCAGCAGGGTGGGCCTCCCCAAACTGGATCTTTCTTCCTTTGTTTCACTCTATGGCGTGCCAAAATTCTTAGCACACAACTACCTTTAAAGTATACTCAGAGTTTGGGTGCCCCCTGTGTGCCACCAGACGTTGTCGGTGCCTGTGTTAACTCTACTAATCTTCTGTGCATTTTCAGCAAATCCTTCCTGGGCACTTTACTGTGTTCAGAGTAATTTAAAGCATCAGTGGCTCAAGCCAGCTGTGGAGTCGGGCTGCCTGGGTTCAGAGCTTAGCTCCAACATGTGCCTGCTGGTTGTCTTCCTCCTGTAGTTTTACCTTTCCAAGGCTCAGGTTCCTCACCTGTGAAGTGGTGTAACACAGTCATCTCACAAGGCTGTTGTAGGAATTAAACTAGAGGTAATCCACGTGAAATGCCTAGACAGCCCAGGTCTCACTAAACCCAGGCTGCTCCTTAGGATTAACAAGTCCAGAAGGAAAGGGTTAAAGGACCATACAAGCCTTGAAGTGATGAAAATTCTATTGTGAGGAAAACAGATCAGGCCTCTCTTTTTAGGAGGGTGGGGTAGATTTTCCTCTCCTGTTTATTTTTTTTCAAAAACGGGGGCGGAGGGGGGGGAGGCTTTAGGTAATAAAATGGCATCTGTTTAATACAGCTTGTTGTGTGCCTGCCTTGCTATGAAAACCAGCCTCTGTGAGTGTTGGGAGCCCGCCGACCCGGTGGTCTCGCTGTGGCCGCTCCTCCACACTCCCCTTAACAGGGCCTTCTTTCACCACTGAGCCCATAGTCCTCATCCCCAAATTGTTCATATAAAAACAATGCCCACAGCAATGTCGGAAGGAAGGCTTAGTTTAAAGAGAGACAGACACAGAAGCGGGATCCTGTGCTCCCCACTCCCCCCATTTCGAATTTGAGCACTGACAGGACCCACTTTTTGGGAGGTGTCTTTGAAGTCGCTGTAGGCATGTCATGAAATGAAATAAACCCTTCTCCTTCTCACTGGCCACACCTAACCCATGCATGTACAGCTTGTTCAAAAGATGTGGTTTCCTGAGCTGCTGGGCCACAGAACTCTACTTGGGAGGTGATTTGAGGGGAGCAGGGCAGTGGAAAGGGGGAGGGGGTTTCAGAGGGGAGAGTGTGTGCACACTGGGATGGCTTAGACCCCAAGGCCAGGTCACCAGGGCCCTGTTTTCTCTTCCAACATGCTTATCTCTTTACAGCTGTAGCCAGACCATCAGGTCTGTAATGATGGTTTTGATTACAGAGGCCAAGCGCAGCTGTGTGTGGTGGGCTGGTGGGCTTGCCCATCCCCCAAACCCAGTATGCTCTTTCCTTCCCCTCCCTGGACTTGCGGTTTGTCATCTGTTCTCACAGAGCCCCCTTGTATTGGCCTGTGGCTTCCTGTTCTCAATCTGATCCAAATTTACCCTGTGAGGTATTTCCCGGCACATACACACACGCACAGGCTCCCTGCCTACTCTCTCCTCCACACCCCCTCTCCTAAGGAAGGGTGGCAAAGAGGAAGAGAACAGTCGAGAGTGAATAGGTGTTGGCTGTGATCTTTACACAACCTGGCAGCAGATCCCACAGCTTGTATTAGCTGCACAAGTTGAACAGATGGAACAAATTGACAGAATCGTGTTCACTCACCCTGAGCTAGAAGCAGCTGAGTTGCTGTTTGAAGCTGGGTGTTTGAATGTGTTTTTCCCCTCCTAGTGGAATTTCTGGTTGCATTGAAGAACCCATGGCTCAGCACCAGACAGACAGTGGCATGAAATGGTTAGTGAGCCTGGTGTGTCTACCTCCTTCTCTCTCTATGGCTCTCTCTTTGTCTCTCTCCCTGCCCCCCACTCTCTCTCTCCCTCTCCCCTCTCCCCTCTCTCCCTCTCCCACTTTCTTTTGGAATAGTCATGGAGGAAAGGAGTTATTTTTTAAAAAAGTAAAACATATATTTATTTCCTAGAAATAATTATTCCCACCTTTAAAGCAACGATTATTAGCATCCTGAAGTTCACTCAGGAAAAATCTGATACCATTTGACTTGAAGACGAATATAAGTGTAACAGAGAATGTGCGGCTGATGTCCCACAACACCCTACCCTGCTCTCAGTCCTCAGCCACCCTGTTAGGGTCAGGGTCCTTTTGCTGAAGGGTTCTAACATATTTCGCACTTGCCTTTTCTAGGACTTCAGGATGCATTTGACAGTGATTGGGAAACTGGGAAAATCATGCCAAACAATTACAAAAACGGATCAGACGATGGGGTCCTTGCCTATAAACTCCTGGTGCAGACCGGCAGCCGTGATAAGCCCATTGATGTCAGTCAGGTATTCTCACTGCCTGACATCCACCTGGGGGTCGGGGGTTGGAGGGCACAGGTGAGACAGCTGTGGTGCGTAGCCTGGGATCCCAGCCTTTGATTTCTGAGGAACTTGAGGCATTTAAGGGGCTGGAAGAACATTGAGTTGGCTCTAATTCACTTCATCCCACCAGCTAATTGTGCGGCCACAGGCAAGCCAGAGAGACTCATTCTCCGAGCAGGGACAGCGTGTTTACCTCCTCCAGAGCAGTTGTCAGAACAAAGTACAGTCGAGGCAGTGCAGGCACTCTTCTGTGTTAGGAATGCTGTGTTGCATTGTTTGCTTTGAGTTCTAGTTCATTATCTCATTGGTCTTGATGGTCATCAAATTTGGACAGACAGAGTGGGTGGGTAGTGGTCACCTGAATGGGCAGAATTCAGGAGGAAGGGTGGGATGGGTTAGGAGATCAGAAAGGTTACTAGAAGGATGGGAGGATTTGTTGCATTTGATTCCCTCAGGGCACTCTGGCCCTAGGCATAGAGAAGGAGGACAGACAGATTGCTCTGTCATGAGCGAGACATACGGAAATGCAAACCCTTAGAAAATAAT
>PVKM010037305.1:0-14502 GCA_004027735.1 Carollia perspicillata | reverse complement strand
GGGAGCCAAGTGTGGTCAGCCCTGCTCTGCACACCAACACAGCACCTCCACCCCCACCCTGTGTATACCTCCAGAGGGCAGCCAGCAGTTCCCAGGTGAGGGAGGCACCCCCCAGCCACATGGTGGGCAGGGTCACCATCTTCAGCCACTGGGAGAACTGGTGGAAGGTGAAGACTGTGCAAGGAAAGGGCATGAGGAGGGCTGGTCCAGTCCAACCCCTGCGCCCTGGCACCCGGCTGGCACTCACTGGTTCTGGAGCGGATGATGCGGTGTTCCCAGTCGAGCTCCAGGCCAAAGTAGTGCACGGTGCCATGAGCCAGCAGCCCATAGACAGTCAGTTCCAGCAGCAGAGCCAGCAGGGCCAGCAGGACCTTGGGCCAGGCTGCAGGGCAAAACAGTCATGGTCAGCTGGGAATGGGGCTGGAGGGGGGAAGCCAGGGGGCTGGGGAGCCAGAGAAGAGGCCAGTGGGGGCTGCTGGGGGAAGGAGACAGACATCCTGCTGGCTGTTCGGGTGAGGATGGCTGGCTGTCCAGACAAGGGACACTCACAGGCAGGTGTCTTTTTGTGGCGGCTGTTGCCAGACCTGGCAGCCAGGTGCTGGTCGTCTAGAAGGGCAGTGGTGAGCACCAGGGTGAGCAGGTTGAAGAAGTTATAGTTGCCGGTGACGATGATCAGGACTTGCAGCAGGACCTGGGTAAGCATCTGTGCTCAGAGCTCAGGCCCACACCCCGCACCTGGCCCTTCAGATCCTGGCCGCCCCCGCCAGGTCTTTCTTACAGGTATTACACCCCTTCTTCAGCATCTCTATTCCTCTATCTTATCCTCACTCCTCTACCTTCTGCTCATACTTCCCATGGCTCCTCCATGCCACCCTGAGAAAAGCCGAGCTCAACACACCTCATGCCCCTGCTGACTGGAGCCTGACACCCTCCAGCAGGGCTGTGCCCTGCCCCAGAGGCACACCTTCACACCTCAAGCTAACTAGGCCCCTGCCTGCAAGGCCTTCTGACTGCCAGCAGCAGCTAACCTGTTCCCGATGGGACCCCTGGGCAGTGTGGAAGAAGGCCACGTCCTGCCTGTCTCCTGGTGGCTGATGCCCCCCTCACCTGGGAGTAGAAGGCAGCTAGGCGCAGGCGGCGAGCAGGGGCGAAGAACAGAGGGGGCACAGCAATCTCGATGAGGAAGGTGGCCACCACGCTGAGCTTGTGCAGCCAGACGGGCAGGTGGTGGGCAAACCAAGCAGCAGGCGTGGGCAGGCACTGTGTCTCGTAGTGGTAGGTGAGAGCTGTAGGTGACGGTGGGTGGTCAGGGCTGGGCAGAGCCCCCAGGATTGCCCCATGGGCAGGCTGGGACCCTCACCAGTGAGCCCCCACCACGCGGGGCAACGGCTGGTCAGCTTGACCACACCCGAGGCGAACATGAGGCGAAACAGCAGCCAGCGCACGAGCCAGAAGGGGAGGGCTTCATGGGGCAAGGCCTCTGCCAGCCCACCCTGGGGGACCTGCTTATGGTGAGGGGTTTGCCACAGGGGGGCCACCAGCACAGCCAGGAAGCCAGTCTCCAGCAGCAGGGAATCCCTAAGGGGAGAAGGAAGAGCACAAAGGGCCCCCTCCCCATTAAGGCTGCTCCCCCAGAGGGTCCTCCCAGGAAAGGCAAACACATCCTGCCCCACCCCCAGCCTCCTGAAGCCCCACCCCCAAAAGTCACTCACCACTGGAAATAAAGGAACACCTGGCCCACCTGCAGAGAGAGGGGTTGTCAGGGAGCAGGGGGTGTGTGTGTCTGGGGAGGTAGGCCAGGCAGAGACGGGTGGAGTGGAGGGTGGATGGGGCTGAAGTGAGTTGGTGATAAGGTCTGTAGTGGTGGTGGTGGGACAGCAGGCAGCCCCCACTTGCCTGGCAGGCAGACAGGTAGGCAGCCCAGAGCAGCAGGTAGATGAGGAAGTGGCGAAGTTGGGGCAGCAGCAGGGCGCCCAGGGCCAGCAGGGTGCCCAGCAGGCTCAGCAGCTCCAGGCCCTGTGCTGTGTCCAGCCCGAGTCTAGGTGCCTCCCACAGCAGTGTCGGGGTCTCCCACAGCTGCTGCCAGGGCCCCTTGCCCTGAGGCCGTAGTGTCCTCCGAGCAGGCAGGATGCCCTCGGTGCCATACAGGCCTGTGGAAGGGCACATTAGGGCCAGGTCCTGGACCCTGCCATGGGAGGCCCGACTCCCCAGACCAGTTCTGGCCTGCACATCTGCTTCCTCAGGTTAAGACCTGCAGCCCTCCCCTCCCAACCTAGGTCAGGATGGGGAGACTCTAACCCCAACAGGTGAGCACTAGAGGTCAGCCTCCGCCCCACGCTGGATTCCCCCTTGGCACAGCCCAGTCTGCTACCTGACCCACCAGACATGGGCCCACGTGCCTCTGGCTCTGTCCCTCGCCAGGTCAGAGCTCGAACCCTGTGGGAAACGGACCATTGCAAGTCCTCCTACCCCCCCAAACCCTGCAGCCCGCAGGACACGAACCGCCGCCCCCGCCCCACGCGTCAAGGCCTGGACCTCACTCCCGCCCCAGGATAGCAGAGTGCCAGCGGGGAGATCAGAGGGCACCGGCGCGGGTTGGCGGGGTCCGCACTCGGCGCCCTCACCCGGGATCTGTGTGTAGAGGGAAGCGAAGGCGAACAAGAAAACGGCGGCCACGCCCTGGAGGAAGAGCTGCCGCGGGAGCCGGGAGCTCGCCATGTCCGCTACGCGGCCCGCTGGACCAGAGCGAACTTGCCCGCCCGACCACACCCCGCCGGCGCAAGGGCAGGCCCCGCCCACCTGGGTCCGCCCTCGCCCCGCCCCCACGCCTGCCCCGCCTCCGGTGCGTCGGCCGCGCAGCGCCCGGGTTCGCTTTAGTCGCGGACGTCATAGGGGTGCGCGCGACGCCGAGCGCTGCGTATTTTCCTGGGCGGGAACAGCAAAATGGCGCCAGAACTAGTGGCGGGCTGAGGACACTGGCTCCCCTCGAAGCCGGCTCCGCGGTCCCCGGGCCGCCCCGGCCCCTCCCGGACATGGAGGACGTGGAGGCGCGCTTCGCCCACCTCCTGCAGCCCATCCGCGACCTCACCAAGAACTGGGAGGTGGACGTGGCGGCCCAGCTGGGCGAGTATCTGGAGGAGGTGAGGGCGGCCCGGGGCAGTGGCGCGGGGCTGGCGGGCGGGGCGCCGGGCCTGGGCTGCTGGGCGTCCCGCCGCCTCCGGGGCTGAACTTTCGGCACTCTGGCTGCGCTCGTTCTGAGGCTCCCAGCACCATCACTGCCTCCCTTGTTCGAGTAGCCTGGAGCTGTCATTGCAGGTCGCGCGCCACCCATTAGTGAACCATGAAATCGATTGAGTAGGTGATGATCACCGTTTTCTTTAATGTAGTAGAGTAGAACTTATGTGTACGTTTGGGTTTTTGAGAGAGCTAGGTGACAATGTAGGGGTTTATTTCTTCTACTTAAATTTAACTATAACTGGCATGCAATATAAGTGTAAGGTGCGCAACATAGTGAGCAGCTGTCTGCTCTATTTCTGCACTTCACTTTGACTCTTAAGCTTGGGTTTGCTCTCGTTTTAATCCAATCCTATCAAATCTGGGGAACATTAGAAGTGTCCTCTGATTCAACTCAGCAGCATTTGTTGGGTTGACCACCCCCTCCTTTTCATTGATTGATTTTAGGGAGGGAGTGAGAGACACACTGGTTTGTTCCATTTATTCACTCATTCATTGGTTGATTCAGGTATGTGCCCTGACCCCGTATGGGAATGACACTGTAACCTATGGAGCGACACGGCCAGGGCCCACACCTCCCTCCTCTTCAAAACAGGTTTTGGGTTCTGATTTTTGTCTGATTTCATTGCCTACTTTTTCTTCCCTTTACAACCTCGCAGTGTCCAGCTCCTCCGGCTGGTCCTGGGCCACCTCCGTACTCGTGCCCCCTCAATGATCTCATCTATTTCCATGATTGTAAACGTCACCTGTATGAGGCCAGCTCCCAGGCTTATATCTCCACCCTGCATACTTTCTCTGACTCTCTTTTGCATAGCCAGCTGCTTACGTGACATTCTACTTAGACGTCACAGGGCATCTCCAATTTCACGTATTTAATGTGCAGCTCTTTATTTTCCTGTGGAAATCCCAGTCTTCCTGATCTTAGTAAATGGCACCACTATTCAGCCAAAGGTGAACGCTCAGAGCTGTTCTAGTGAAATCCCACATGCCACAGCCAGTCCACCCGTGAATTCACTCAAATCCATGTGTTCTCCCTTGCCTGTGGTCCAGGCCACCATCTGACTCAGACTCATGTAAAACCTCCCTGCTGGGCTCCCTGCCACTGTGTTTGGCCCCATCCAATCCACTCCATCCGGCAGCAAGTGTGACTCTTACAGACCCACACCAGGCTGCAGCACAGCCCTGCCTAGAGCCCTTCCAAGGCTTCCCATTGCCCTCAGAATAAAATCCAAGCTTCGTGCGTTGACTCCGGTCCTGCTCCCATTCAGCCTTCACTGGGGCTCTTCACCTGTTATCTTGAGCCATTCGGCCTACAAGACCCAAACTCATTCTTGGCTGAGAGCATTTTCTGTCCCTACTGGGGTGTAGTCCTCACCCAGTTGTTTTCTTACACATTGTTACTGCTGATCCTGTATGTCTGCTTCAGTGTGAGCTGACCATTCTGTCTAAAGTAGTTTTCTCTGTTGTAGTGTGCTGTGTACTCTAGAATGTTTACCACAGGTGTTAAGTCCTTTAGGGTCTGTTCTCGCCCTAGAGTGTAAATTCGTCAAGGGCGGGACTATATTTACGCTCCCTTCCTTTTGCTTAACACGGTGTCCACACTTAGTAGGTGCAGAACAAGCATTTGTTAGACAGACACTGGACAGGATGACGGACTTCTGGCTGGACACACTCTGCTGAGAAAATGCTGGGGACTGTACTGGGCTGGCTTTTGTGGGCCCAGGTCCCAAGCAGGGACTTGGGTGCCCATGGATCTACTTCCTGCGTCTGCTCTTCCAAACCTTCTCTGCCCACCCTACCCCAAAACTCAGGTTTTGTCTGTCTTCTTTTATTTTCCACACAGCTACCAGAATGTTCTTTTTCAAAAAATAGGTGTTATTCTGTTGCTAAATTCTTTCATCCATTGATTTACTCATTGTTGAGTGTCTCCTGTTTGCTAAAAACCTGTTAAACCTTTGGAGAACAGTGGCAAACACTGCTCCAAAAAGCAGTCCCGGCTTCACTCTTCTGGGAGATGGATTGACCTCAAGGCAGTAAACCCTGGAGCTGTAATAAATACTGTGCGTTGGGTACGGGCTCTTGCTAAGCCCTGTTTTGTGTGCTCTGCATGTGAACTCACGTAGTCCTCACAGAAGGCCTGCTGGCACAGGCATTACCTCTGCAGAGAGGCTGAGTGACATGCACGGAGTCCTAGCTAGTGGGTGGCAGAGTGGAGCCCACCCCCCTCACCACTGTGTGTGTGTTTGTGCAACCAGACTGACGAGGGGTTTGGAAGGAGGTTGGGGCTCCCTGAGGAGTCTGACTGGGGGCCCTCACTCTGGTTGGGGTGAAAGGAGCTGCCTAGTCACGATTTGAAGAGTGACCCAGGCTCAGAGAGTGCATTAAGGGTTCTGAGGTGGGACAGCCCCAGTTCCGAGGAGGGCCAGGAAGGGGGCCAGGTGGCTGCTGTGCAGTTTGCAGGGGATGGTGGGCCGTGGAAAGGGAGGCTGCTCAGCTTGGAAGGCTCCGCTTAGGATTTTGGTTTTTTTCCTGAGGGCAGCAGAAAGCCACTAGGGTTGAGTACTGTGGTGTAGTCCCGCTTATGCCTGAAGACAAGTGCTGGCTGCTGTGTGAGGAGTAGACTGGAGGGAAGTGAGGGGCTGGAGGAATGGCAGTCTCTGTGGACAGGAGCAGACAGGTCAGGGTGGAGCAGGGAGCTGGTCAGGGCCGAATGGGATTGGGGGGAGCTAAGACCCCGACTTCTGTGCTGTGGTGTGGGTAGGGGACCTCTAGGGTTCAGGGGGACCTGATTTGGTGTAAATTTTGGGTAAGTCATCCCAATGGTTCTCGAAGAAGGCGGTTGAATGTACAGGTTTGGGCATTGATGGCAGGTCCAGCCTGGGAGCGTGCATTTGTGAGTCGTCAGAAGGAGAATGGAGTGGGAGGTCCTGGGAGTAGGGGACCAGCCAAGGCAAGAGTGTCACTGAAGAGAAGGGCCACCACCCCTGCTGCCCAGGATCTGGGGGGCCCGGCTGCCCCCTCTGCCTGCTGCCTTCTCTCAGGCATATGTCCATTTGCTCGGACTTTCTGGCTGTCATGCTCCTGTCTCCCCTCCCTCCCTCCCTCCCTCCCTCCCTGGCCCACTGACTCCCTGTCCTTCAGAAATCAGTAGAGGTCGCCCCCTTGTGGAGTCCACCCAGACTTCCCCTTCTTGGTGCCACCCTGGGGCCTAACAGCTTCCCCAGCTCACCCTACTCTTTGGACATGTTTGCATGATACTCATTTTCCAAAACAGCGGAGTCCCGTCAGCAATCTGTCTTTGTGTGGTGGTTGCTCTTCCTGAAAAGCCAGTCCCTTCATCTAGGGAAGTGGAGCACAAAAGACACCAGTCAATCTTTCGGCTTAGCCCTGACCTCATTGCTTGCTCATCAAACATTCATTGGGTACCGGCATCAGGCGCTGAGCTGCAGGCTGGAATTACCCTGAGTGCTGACAGTGCACGGAGGGAGGGGAGCTCAGGCTGGGCCGGACCAGCCTACAGGATGGCAGGGAGCCTGAGTGAGACTGTGAGACCACAGAAGCTCCACCCCGCATGCTGGGGGTGGGGTTCCAGGCAGAGAGTTTGACAAACACGTGAGGGCTTCCAGGCACTGCTGGCTGAGGGCCAGGCTGCAGGGAAGGTCCTGAGGGAAGAGTGGAAATCAAACGTCCAGGATGTGTGGGTGTCTCCGAGACACCTAGACTGCAGCTACAGACTTGCCCTGCTGCTTTGGGAAGGGCACTGGTCTCCACAGCTTCGGGATCTGTTGGCCTTGGGTCAGTGGACACTGACACCGAAGAGGTGATAGGAGCTGGGGTTCAAGGGACACAGGAAGGGGAAGGACTCACCCAGAAGTGTTTCCTGAGTTTTCCACTCAAAGCATGGAGACCCCTGAGTTTTGTCTCTGTCTTCCCTGCCCCTGAGGCCCGCCCCCCACCCCCACCCCAGGGTGCGGGGCCTTCCTGCCAGTCCCTCTAAGTCTGACTCACATGGGCGCTGCACCAAGTGCCCTCAGCAGGGAGCTGGCGTGCACTGCAGGCCATTTGTGGTTGGCACACTTGGGGTCTCCTTCTCCCAAATACCAGGCTCAGGTTATAGGGAGTGGGGGACAGCACAAAGACCCCCCATAACAACGGGCAAGTGGCGAGCGCCAGGCACAGTCCGAGCCGCCTGGCCGAGGGCTGCTTGTGGAGAGTGGAGACGGCACAGCCTGTGGTGCTGCTGGGCGAGGGCGGCTGGCAGGTAGGTGGCCCCGGGAGACGCCCACATGCTTGGCTTCCCGCTGAGCCGAGCGTGTCTTACAGCTGGACCAGATCTGCATTTCCTTTGATGAGGGCAAAACCACAATGAACTTCGTGGAGGCCGCGCTGCTGATCCAGGGCTCTGCCTGTGTCTACAGTAAGAAGGTGGGTGTCTCTGACCCTGGTCTGGGAGTTTCAGTGTCGAGCAGGACCGAGGTGCTCTGGGCTGCTGGAGCAAGTGGCAGGCTCACCCCATCTCTGACCTGCCTTGCCTTGTCAACCCCTCCTGTCTCCTTCCTCCATTCCTCGCCACCTTTTAACGCTGAACAAAAAGCTTGCAATTGCAGGGCTTGCTTCTATACATCCATCAATGTGCAGGGGAGCCCCACACATTGCAGAGAATTATCCAGCCCACAGTGCCTGGCCCCCAGCTTGAGAGCCTGTTGTAGAGCTAAAGGAAAAGCAGGGAGGAGGGAGCACCGAGGGGAAACCAGTGATGGGGAGGGGGCACCCTCAAGGGGAGAAGTCGGAGAGAGGCAATAGAGACAGTGTCCTGGCGGGGAGTTAGAGCAGGGGAGAGTTTCTGGGACCAAAAATGTTCAGCTCAGTGAATGGGACACATGTGCTGAATATTTCCAAGTACCAGCAGAGGTCTGCAGTTGGGAGGTCCCTGGGGGTTAGGCAGAGGAGGCCAGACCGCTGGTGCAGGGGAACCTGGAAGCATGAGAAAGTGCTCGGAGTCGGCGTGGTCCCCTCAGACAGCGAGTTGGGGAGGGGAGCAAAGAGCCTGGGCAGCAGCGGACGCCACAGCTCTGAACCCAGCTGCAGTCCAAACAGTTCCCGGTGACTGGCCCTTACCCGGACTGATGAACTCAGAACTGGGGTGGAGGATGGTGTTAGCATCAGTATTTTTTTTTTTTTTTAACTAAGAAAGTTCATTCAGAAAGTCACAGAGGTAGAAGAAGTGAACTATAGAACAAACAGGCTCAGGAAACCAGTTACAGACACAAAAGAAGGGCCCTTGGAGCTTGGGAGAGAGGAGGGTAGAAGGGACGTGTAGGGGCGGGGGAGAGGAGGCCCAACAGGGAGCACAGGCCTCAGGATTTCTTAAAACATCCTCAGTGAGAGCAGGATTGAAAAGCATGGAGCCACACCGTGGAAGGGTGGCTGGGAAGTTGGGGCTGGAGGGAGACGCGAATCCTGATCCAGAGAGGTCGGGCACAGGGATTTGGGGCAGTTGGGTGCTGGGTCCACAGCCCACAGAGAAGGGGCAGCGATGGGACTGCACCCGAGCAGGCACAAGACATGGTGGATGAGTCTCTGGGCACCTCGGGCTGTTAGGACAGTCTAAGATTTTACTGATCTGTGTCCTAGATAATCCCCTTAAATCGAATTCCTGTATCCTGTTTGTCCTAAGACAGGAATGTCTGTAACTGGCTTTGAAAGCACAAACCCCAGGGGAACTGACAGGCAGGTAGATGGGCAGATGTGTGATGAGGCAGGCACAGCACACAGGATGCTTTCTGGAGTGAAGCGGTGGGGGCTGCAGGCCCTGGGTCATCGGCCAGCTGGGTTCTCAGGGTGCTGGGCATGACCTGGATCCCTGCTGCCAGATGGGGGGCTGCTGGCTGCACCTGGCTGCTGAGCCCTAGAACTGTGACTAGTGTGGCTAAGAAATTTTGAATTTTGAGATCTATTAGATTTTTTAAAATATTTGTTTTTAGCCCTGGCTGGTATAGCTCAGTGGATTGAGCATGGGCCTGTGAACAAAAGATCAAGGCTCAACCCCCAGTCAGGGCACATGCCTGGATTACAGGCCAGGTCCCCAGTGGGGGGCGTGTGAGAGGCAACCACACATTGATATTTCTTTCCTTCTTTCCTTTCTTTCCTCTATAAAGATAAATAAATAAAACCTTTAAAAAAGATTTACTTTTTAAGAGAGGCTAAGCAGGGAGAAAGGAGAGAGAAGCATCAATGTGTGGTTGCCTTCACATGCTCCCTACTGGGAACTGGCCTGCAACCCAGGCATGTGCCCTGACTGGGAATCGAACCGTGACCCTTTGGTTGACAGGCTGGTGCTCAGTCACTGAGCCACACCAGCCAGGGTGAGTTTTATTAACTTCTGAGTAATTTAAGTTGCTCTAGTCACAGGTGGCTAGTGGGTGCTGTGTTGGATAAGACAGCACTAGGTTCTAGACCCTGGGTGCCGGTCCTGGGCCCTGCACTGCCCCGGTTACTGTGTTCCTGAATCTGAGCTTTCTCTCTCGTGCATTAGAGCTGGGGACAGGAGGAGTGGTGGCCTAGGTGGGCTGCTTTGGCTCACCGAAAACCTAGAAGTCACAGTTAAAGGAGTGAGCTGAGGTGTGGCTGCTGTCAGCTCACCAGGAAGTCAGAGAAAGGGGGCTGTGGAGACGGTTCGGCGGTTCGGGGCCTGGGCCAGGCGAGCTCCACTGCCCGTTGTTCCACTGGTTGCAAGTCTCCTGGGGATTCTAACAGTTTAGGAGGCGCAGGCCTGTGGGGGGAGAGGAGGAGGAAGGGAGGCATGCTCTGGGAGGGAGAGTGTGCCCTGAGTTTATTCTCTTACAAACTCAGAGTAGCAGTGGCACCTGATTCAGGCAGACTGAGATGAAGCATGGTCCCAACACATCTCTTACCCCAGTGCCTGGTGTGTGAGAGAAAGGGCAGGCTGAGCAGAAGGGGCTGTGTGTGCTCTCGGCTTCTGTCCCCGAGGGGAGATGGCCCAGAGGCAGCATGTGTGTATACCCTGCTGGTGGGGCCCCCCGGGGGCCAGGGGCTCCTGGAGGTAGAGTGAGGCCAGGGAAGGAAAGGGGCCATCGAGAGGTGCTGGGTGGGACTGTGTGGGCCGCCCGCAGGCTGGTGTGTGGGCTGTGCAAGGCATGTGGTGGGTGTGTGGCCTCAGGGGGCCCCTTGCTGCTGTGTCAAGTGCGGGGCAGAGGAGGGGCCTCGACTCTGGGAGTAATTCTGTCCAACCAGAGAAGCACTTCCAGTGGCCACAGCAGCAGGGCTTGTGCTGGAGGTTTCAGAGGGGCAGCGGGCTTCTCTGCTACGACATTTGGGCTGGAAAGTCCCAGGGAGGGCCCTGGAGCATCGAGGGTGGGCGCCTTCCTGTGTCCTCACCCCCTGCTTCTGGCCTCCAGGTCGAGTACCTCTACTCGCTGGTCTACCAGGCCCTGGACTTCATCTCTGGCAAGAGGTGAGTCCTGGAGGTGGAGCCTGTGTGCCCCCACATGGCCTCCAGCCTTCACACACCCACTCATGGATTCTCTCCCAGGCGGGCCCGGCAGCTGTTGGTACGGGAAGATGGGGCCGGCAGGGATGCCAGCTCCAGGGCCACCCAGCCCGTGGAGGACGAGGTGAGGTTTTCTGGGTGCAGGGCTGCTTCCTGCTGCGTGCTGGTGATGCCACTGCTGAGCCCACTGTGTCCCCCCAGTTCCTGTCGCTGGACGACCTGCCCGACACCCGAGCTAATGTGGACCTCAGGCACGAGCAGGCCCCCACTGTGAGTGCCCCCTTCTGGGGTGTGGCCGAGTGGAACTTAGGAGGGTTCTGGACGGTGTGGCATATGGGCTGCCCACCCGGAGCCCCTGGGACCCACGGCTCGACTCACTCTCGGCCCCTGTGCAGGAGGTTGTCATCGTCCCTCTCCTGCCCATGGCCCTGGTAGCCCTGGATGAGATGGAGAAGAACAATAGCCCCCTGTACAGGTTCGGGTCTGGGCCTGGTGTGGGGCGGCGGGGCACCACCGAGGGGGGTCTCTGCAGCAGCTGTGTTTCTGCCTACACAGCTGTCAAGGGGAGGTCCTGGCCAGCCGGAAGGATTTCAGGATGAATACCTGCACCCCTCACCCCAGAGGAGCCTTCATGTTGGAGCCAGAGGGCTTGTCCCCCAGGGAGACCCTGCTGCCAAGGAAGGGTAAGGGCCTGGGTGTGGGGCTGGGCTCCTTGATGGGGACCGTGTGCCCACCAGCTCTAGTCCCTGTCACCTCCATGGACTGGCCTGCTGGAGCTGGTTGCTTGGCCCTGTCACCTGTCTTGGCCTACATCTGGCTGAGTCCAGGGCCCTGCTCCCCTCCGCAGCCCTGGCCCCTCAGGGCCCCTGGGAGGGGCATTCTGCAGGAGGGCCCGGGCCCACCTGTCCAACCCCCGTCTCTCCCAGAGGCTGGGGGTGCTGAGGAGCAGCCAGTGGGAGTCTCTGCAAGCAAGAGTCTGGTTGCTGTGCCCAGCAGTTCTCAGGAACCAGGTGAGAAGAAGTCTTCCTGGTGGACCTGCAGGTGGGGGCAGGGACACAGCTCTGTGCTCAGCAGACCCAGCCTGCCTGCCTCTCTACACCTGTGCTGGGGAGGTGTGGGGAGCAGTGGTGCTTCGAGCCGGCCCCGTGCCCCCAGGCCCTGCTGTCCCATCTGCCCGTCTGCCCATCCCCAGGCCTCCTCTCTGGGCAGACACAGATGGCAGCATTTAAAAAGGAAATTAGCTGAGAAACAAAATGAACTGAACACCACAGCAGCACAGCAAGGAGAGTATAAAACGCCACGCCCTGTTCTCTGGGTCTGCGAATGAGGCTGAGACAGGGGATGGCCTCTCGGGCCCAGACGGCAGCCCCCACCTGCTGTCTGGCCTTCGGGCTCCTCTGGGCTGACAGGTTTCTCGCTCCCCTGCCCAGGCACCTCTCCAGAAGGCCCGATGCCCGGAGGCGGGGGTGAGGATGAGGATGCAGAGGGGGCAGCAGAGCTCCCTGAGGCCATGACCCCCGAGGTCCCTCTGGAGCCCCAGGAGCCCAGGAGCCCGCAGCAGGTGGGACCCACACTGAGGCCTGTGAAGCCCGAGCCGTCTGCTGGGCAGCCCTAGTCTGCAGCAGCCACACTCAATCTGGGAAGGCAGCCCCAGGGTCATGCT
The DNA here is from genome assembly GCA_004027735.1 of Carollia perspicillata. Classification (NCBI taxonomy): domain Eukaryota; kingdom Metazoa; phylum Chordata; class Mammalia; order Chiroptera; family Phyllostomidae; genus Carollia; species Carollia perspicillata. The sequence continues at coordinate 2,095 of PVKM010037305.1, read as the reverse complement.
CCCCCTGCCCTTCCACCTCCCATGCCCCTCCCCTCTCCCCAGCAGAGCAGTTGCTGCTCCTCAGGGGTGGGCTTGCCTCCAAGGACCTGAGCCCTGTGTGCTCACTTTAACCATGCAGAGTGGCAGCTGGTCTCTGGAGCTGACTCTTCTGAGGCCGGACTGGCAAGAGGTGGTGCCTTGGAGGCCTTGGCTGCCTCCCTCGGCCCTAAAGGAAGGGCTCTGTGCTCTAGCCCCAGAGCTCAGAAATCTTACCTATCACGAGGCAAACCTGCCACCCAAGGAAACAACGTTCACTTGTTAATTTTGGCTGGTAGCTGCATGGGTGTTTATCAGATTATTAATTACTCTGTTCTTTGTTTTTCCTCATGGCCATTGGTTCACTAGTTTGTGTGCGTTCCTGAAGTTTTTCTTCGAGGGTTTGCTTTTTAGTCCTTGAGCTGTTTGAAGTGCTTACCCCCAGACAGTCTCTGCAGGGCATTTGCCCCAGAGCAGAGGAGGGGCATCCCTGCAGCCGTTTCTTTGCAGGGCACTGCCCAGCCCAGGAGGTTCGAGCTCCGGGAGAGGCGAGAGGCCCTGGAGCCTGTGTCCCGCCCGAAGGTGAGGCAGTGGGGCCCAGGCCCCCGACTCAGCAGGGAGGGTGCGAGTGAGGCCTCAACACCCATTTTTTTTCTGCCTGCACGAGGCCCTCCAAGCTGGCATCCTGGACCGAGTGTGGCCAGTCCTTCCCTGGCCATCACTGCACTCAGTGTGCGGCTTTGGGGGCAGGTGTGTGTCCCCGCTCTCCCTGAGCCTGCTTGCACTCCCCTTAGGAGACGCGAGACCCCTGGCAGAGCCTGGACCCCTTCAACTCTCTGGACTCTAAGCCCTTCAAGAAAGGTAATTGGGCCCTGGCTAGTGTAGCTTAGTGGACTCAGTGCCAGCCTGTAAACCAAAGGGTCGCCGGTTCGATCCCTAGTCAGGGCACATGCCTGGGTTTTAGGCCAGGGTCCCAGTAGGGATCGTGTGAGAGGCAACCACACATTCATATTTTCCCTTCTTTCTCATTCCCTTCCACTCTCTCTAAAAATAAATAAAATCTTTAGAGGAAAAAAAAGGGTAATTGGGTGGAGGGATACTTCTACCTGGGGTCCACGGCTGGTCTGCTGGGGCACAGAGGGTGTGGGTGGGGTGTGCCCTGTGCCCACCCAGAGTCTGGTGTGGGCTGTGGGCAGCCCTGGGGCCCACAGCTGTGCTTGGAGACACCATCTCTTTGCCTGTAGGTAGGCCCTACTCCGTGCCCGCCTGTGTGGAGGAGGCCCCAGGGCAAAAGCGCAAGAGGAAGGGTGCTGCCAAGCTGCAAGACTTCCACCAGTGGTACCTGGCCACCTGTGAGTGGGCAGGGGGACACAGGTGGAGCAGGAGGGGGCTTGGCCTGGCTCTGGATGACCTGGTTCTCTTGCAGATGCTGACCATGCTGACAGCAGACGGCCCTGGAGAAAGGGCCCGTCCTTTGCAGGTGAGGCTGGGGCCCTGCGTGTACACTGAGGGATAATGACACCATGCTGTGCCCACTTTCCCCCCACCCTGGGATGCCCAAGGTGCTGGGTGGGCAGGGCAGGACATGGTGCCCCTGACGAGGCCTTTGTGCACAGACATGGAGGTCCTGTACTGGAGACATGTGAGGGAGCAGCTGGAGACCCTCCAGAAACTGCGGAGGAGGGAGGCAAGTACTAGCCACGGTGGACCCCAGACAGCCCCGGGGGTGGAAGACGGCCGTGGCCTCAACAGTCTCTGCACAGGTTGCTGAGCAGTGGCTGCCGAGGGCCGAGGAGGGGCTGTGGCCTGCAGAGGAGGACCGCCTGGAGGACTCCCTGGAGGAATTGGGGGAAGCAGGTGGGTGCACGTGGGATGGGGAGGGGTGAGGATGGGGCAGCTCAGGACAGGCATGGGGCTGACCTGCCTCCTGCTGGGGCCGCCTGGTCTCCCAGCAGATGGCTTTCTAGAGCCTGCAGAGTACGCAGAACCTGAGGAGGCACAGCCTGGGGAAGCTGCAGACTTGGGTAGGTCTGGGAGTGGACTGCTGGCCAGTAGGTCAGGAGGGACCCCCTTGAGGACA
>PVKM010037304.1:0-14497 GCA_004027735.1 Carollia perspicillata | reverse complement strand
ATGCATGCTATGAGCTTTCAGAATCCCTGAATTTCAGAGCCTCTGAATCTTCTTTGTTTCCCTATTTAAAAGATGTACTTCTAAAAGCACAAAAGTGTTTGCATTCCATCTATTCTAAAAATAAAATATACGTACAATATACGAATACATTCTTGGAGGAAAATCATGTATGTAGAGAAAGCCTCCCCCCTCACCACCCAGAATAAGACCAAGTATGGTTTGTTCATAATTTGTTATAAGTGGGATCATACTGTAAATATTTTTTAGTAATTTTTACACTAACATGTCTATGAGATTTCCATGAATGTACACATGTATATTTAATTTATTATTTTAAACTGATACATAGTATTTCATAGTATGAATTGATAATTTAAGAATTTCTCTATTGATAATTATTTGGTTTTTCCATAGTTTATTATTACAATAATATTGTAGTAAGTATCTTTTACATAAATAAAATAAATGACTAGAAATAGTTGTTAGGTCATGAGATATGCAAATTTTAAATATTGATCAAGCTTATCATTGCCCTTCAAAAGTTCTGTACCAATCTATATTTCCTATATTTCACATTTCACAAGTAATGTGAAACTTGCCGGCTTTGGACATTGTTTATCTTTTAAATTTTCTGCTAACCTATAGGTGAAAGTTATTTCATTAATATTTTTAAAGTATATTTTATTGATTATGTGACTTAGTTGTCCCATTTTTCTCTCCCCCTTATCCCCCTCCACCCTGTACCTCCCTTCCCTCCAGCATCCCCCCACCTTAGCTAATGTCCATGGGTCGTACGTATAAGCTCTTTGGCTTCTCCATTTCCTATACTATTCTTAACCTCCCCCTGTCTATTTTGTGCCTACCAGTTATGCTTCTTATACCTTTTCTCTCATTCTCCCTCCTCCCCCTTTCCCACTGATAACCCTCCATGTGATCTCCATTTCTGTGATTCTGTTCCTGTTCTAGTTGTTTGCTTAGTTTTTGGTTTTTAGGTTCAGTTGCTGATAGTTGTGAGTTTGTTGTCATTTTACTGTTCATAGTTTTAATGCAGTTCTCTGATTATTTGTCATTAACTCTCTTTATGTTTATTAATCATTTGTATTTCTTCTGTTAGAGTGTTTATTCAAATACTTGCTTATTTTCTATTGACTTATTTATTTTATTATTAAGTGGTAGATATTGTTATGTTATTTGTATATTAATCTGTCACCATTTTTTAACTATTTTTTGAACTTGGGTCATTTTATTAGTGGCTGGCTTAAGATGATATACACATATTAAAATGATCAAGTCACTATGAAAAATATTGAGGCATTTCTTGCCATTTTTATATATTTCTAAATTTAACATCTTTCTAGTCAGAAAGCAAGTTTTATAAGTTTAAATATAAAAGGAAAAATTAAATGTGCTGGCAAATGTCCCATTATTGATGCCTTTGGCTTAAAAATGCTCTTAAGTTCTTTTTGGAAGGTAAAGTTCAGGTAAATGTTACGTATAATTCTTTAACTATATTATGAAGCACTTTCTATATGTAAAGGACTGGGTGCATATTAATAAATCAAAGGTCTTTTTGAGGGGATTTTTACTTTTTAATGATGCCTTTGTAATATAAGTTTAACATTTTCGGACAGTCCAATCTGCTGATGCTTTCCTTAATAGCATCTGGGTTTGGTGTCTTGTATAGCAAGCATCTCCAAAATATACTCTATTTTCTGCTAATATTTTATAGTTAGTTTGTGGTATTTAATATTTAATCTATGTGGAATTATTTTTGGATATGTTCTCTTTTGAGGTCTGTGCTCCTAATTGTCTGTTCAGATCATTTGTCCATTTTCTATTTGGTTTATTTGCTTTCTCTTATTGTTTGGAAGAAATTCTTTCTATATTATATATCTTATTCCTTTCCTACCATTTAAAAATTTTATTTACTGTCTCTTGTGCTTCCAACTTTAAAACATTTCATATTTCTTCCAGTGTTTTTGTTTTAGTTTGTTGTATTTTGTACTTTAACCCATAAGCACTGTTTTTTATTGTGGTGAGATGTAACATAAAATTTACCATTTTAACCTTTTATATGTGTACAGTTCTGCGGCATTACGTGTATTCACATTGATGTGCAATCATCATCACGGCCATCCATCTCTAGAACCTTTTCTTCTTCCCAAACTGAGACTCTATACCCATTAATCAAGAGGCCCCCACATTCCCGCCTCCTCCCAGCTCCTGGCAACGACCACTCTGCTTTCTGTAATCTGTTAGGTACCTCAGTGGAATCATACAATATGTATTTATTATTTTCTGTCTAACTCGTTTCACTTTTGACTATCGTGAATAAAGCTGCTATAAGCATGGGCATGCAAACATCTGCCCGAGTCGGAATGCTGAAGCTCATAAATCCAACATCTTAGATGGAATGAACCAATTTCTTGAAAGACACAAAACTACTGAGGATGTTATTTTTTTAAAAAATTTGAGAAAGCCAAACGAACTTCAGAGAAAGGAATCTGTCTCTCTGTATCTAACTATCTAGCATAGTTCTTGTTTCATGTTAGATGTTTGATAATTGTCATAATATATAATAATATTATGCAAGGCATTTGAAGACTGAATAAAGAAAAGAATGACACACTCAACTGAGTTTCAGTACGCCTGGCTTAGAGGAGTTGCATTGCTTACATCCTTTTAGGAGAAATTATTAATTCATTAGTCTTTCATTTTTGAATTCCTTAAAAAGTTTATTGGATAAATGATTGAGTCTGTGATGGCAGGTGCTAGAAATATGTGGATGAAAAACATGATACCCATCCCTGAGAAGCTCATAATCTGGCCAGACCTCACTGGGGAGATGTGGTGAGACAGGGATCCAACACATTCCCAAACAGGCGTAAAGAGATTTATCTGGAAGAAAGACGAACTCCTAGTGCAGCCTGAGAAGTTACAGAAGGCTTCCCAGAGCTAACCGTGGGGCTACCCTCTGAAGGGTTTACACTTTACCGGAATTCACTTTGTAAGAATACAGACGGAGGCATGCACAGAGGGAAGAGTGGGCGGGTTATTCCAGAGAATGGTTTGAGCAAAGGTCCACAGAATGAAATGCTTCTGAGGAATGTTGAAAAGTAGCTTGGAATTCCGAAAGGAGAATGGAGGGAAGACAGACACTGGAAGAGAATGCAAGGCCAGAGGTGAAGGACTGGGTTTCTTAAGGAGTTATTAGTGGCCAAGTTTGAGTCTCTATAAATATTAGGAGGACACTCTTTTGTGGTGATGGTATGGGCAAGGGGATTCTTCAGTGTGCCTGCAGACCATATGTCAACAATATCATAGTTGCCATCACGTAAAGACGTCCTTGATTCCATTAACCACACATTCGTTTTAAATCATGCTTTTTTTCGGCATTTTCAGATATGAAAGCTCCCTGTTATTGAGTCAGGAAACGTGTCCATACTTTATAATTCCACATGAAATCTGTTTCATAATTACTCTTAATAGGAGTTAAATTTGTTATCTTGTTTCATCAAGGTCAGGGGGAGCTTAATTGCAAATCACATTAGTGTTAGACACTGAGCGGCAGTTTAAGGCTTGCAATCTACAGGAATGTGACTGGGAATTAAAAAGGGAAGAAGAAGGAGGCCCAGAGTGAAGAGCACACACCGAAGAAGCCAGCGCAGAAAAACAACGTCCCGGAGTGAAGAGAAATTGATCTTGGAGAACGCAGAGGAAAGTGGCTCAAACAGTCAATTCAGGTATGATAACGATGAAATGCTGGCAGGAAATCTCCCTTCTATGACCTATAGAATATATACTTATTAGTTGTTTTACCACGGCTGTTTTTAGAAAAACATCCTTCGTAATGTATGCAATGAATGTAGCCCCCCGGGGGCTGAACGCTGTTCTACAGCGATGCCTCCTGGGAAGATGAGCATGTCTTCTCTCCAGGCCCGCGACCCACCCCATGAGGCATAAAATCCAGATAATGTCTCATCATCGTTAAAGCGCATGTGATGGATAACAGATAATTAATCAAAGCACTGGGTGGGATAATAAGTCATTACATCCACAGATAGTTATTGAAAACCTGTGACGTTCCGCAGGCACTGTTTTGGGTGCTTGGGATACATCTGTGAGCAGAACAGTTCCTGCTCTCGTGAAGCTTACGTTGGGGAGGGAAATCTTGTCCTCCGTTCCCTTAGGTTCAGCAAATAGGAGCCTGCCAGTTTAAACGAACAAAAGACAGATTAATAGAAATAAAAGCACACAACTTTTGTTATTATTTACCTGCATAGGAGGTCACAGAAAAGGTGTAAAACTCAAGGAAAGAAGAAGTTAAAACTCCAGACTGATACACTGGAGTTTAAAACAAAAGAAAAACAATGTTAAATACAAAGGAAAAAGGGTTTGGGCTTCAAGAAACAAAAAATTGTGGGGAAGTGACTAAGAAATGTATGGGGTACTAATGAAAGATAAAGGCTATTTCAGCTACAACCTAGATGTCTGTGCAAACTCATCTTGTCATTGACTCCCCACCTTAGATGATAAGAGTAGGTCTTCTCTCCCTGGCATGGGAGGTGGGTGCCTTCCTCAAAGGGAAATTTGTGCCCTGCTTTGAGGCAGATAAGGAGAGGGCAGACAACTCCTCCTGCATCTGTTGATTCTCAGTTGCCTTCAGCCTAAAATAATCCTTATGCCAAAGTGGCATATTTGGGGTGGCATATTCTGATCCCCTTTACTTGCACTGTAGAAAGATAACTGTGCAATATGCTTATTTACATATACATGTTTGTCGCCTTGGACTCAGAATTATCCTTTAACTCAAGTCTTCTCCAACTTGAATACGCAAAGTACCAGCTTGGGAATCTTGCAGATGCTGGTTCGATTGGTCTGAGTGGGGCCTGAGAGCCAGCCTTTCTCCTGTAGTAGGTGATGCCCACCCTGCTGTTGGGCCATGGACCACATCTGAATAGCAAAGTAAGCCATGATTTATCAGAAAATAAAGCTTGTAATCAAGGAAGTTTGAAGAAGGCCGTGTACTGCATTTTACTCTCAAAGATTCATAATGAACATTAGCATATAAAAATGTTTAATATTTTCTTCAGTAAAGAAACTGTTTGTTTGACCTATTTTGGTACAAAATAACACCAAAATTGTCCCAAATGACACTTGTCCAGGAGACACTTCTCAATCTCTACCTGAGGAATGTTTCATGTTTGCTATTAGCAACTCTACATACTTTGCTTTACCTAGATGCTATTCAATAATTTTCTGCTTTGTAGTCAAAATTGTAAGCCTCAAAACTGACATTAGTTGTGGTTAAATTAAAACAATTTATAAATCATAATGGCAATTGATGAGAAACCCTGTTGACAAAAAAGTAACTTTTGAATATTCCAGAGCAGTTCTGTTTACTGGTCTTTGTAGAAAGATAAAGAAGAGAAAGATAACAAACAATAATATTCCAGAAACCATGAAAGTACAATGAATGAAGAAACAATGAGAGACTAGATAATTGTGGCAAATGTTTTATATAATTTAAAAGCTATTTGCCTTGTTTCTTGTTCTCAGGATCACAGTTTTGATTTTTTCCACAGCCAAAGGAAGAAGATGCTCTCTGTGATATTCAACAGTTTGACTACAAAGTTTAAAAAAGAATCTCTTAGGGAGAAATGTTTAGTTGTGAGGTTTGTGATAGCTACAAATCTTGCACAGCGTATTGCTGCTACAAGGAATCTTATTTGCTCACTTAAGCTATAGGTGAATTCTCTAGGACTTGTGTTAATTTTAGCACATCCTTGTGAATGAACTCTTCAAAAGCCTTGTATAAATTATCTTACTACATTATATTTTGTGGATTCTTTTGTTAAAAATAGCAGATTATAGCTTACTTTCTCCCGTTAGGCCAGGGAAATATGGGGTGCTTGGATATATTCCGATGGGAGTACAAAAGGAAGCTACATCCTTTCACCCTTCATATTCAGCTTTCCATGATCTCTAGTAGAAAGTACAAATGTAGTCGTGTGACTTGCCTAGCAGCACCCATGTCACTTACGACCCTGAAGAGTTGTGCACAGAGAAAGTAAATGCTGTGAGTGTCCCTTTACTATTTACAGAGATTGGTGGGGAAGGGCTGGCCCGGTGAAGCAAAATGTTTCCCTTGCAGGGGTGTCCAACCTGTGCCCCGAGGGCTGCATGAAGCCCAGGATGGTTGTGAATGCGGCCCAACACAAAATCGTAAATTTACTTAAACCATTATGAGGTTTCTTTGTGATTATGTGTCATAATGTATTTAATGTGTGGCCTAAGACTACTCTTCTACTTTTAGCGTGGCACAGAGATGCCAAAAGGTTGGACACCCTGCAGACTTCTGTTTGTGGGTGGCTGAGAGTGGCCATCAGGACCTTCTGCTGTTTCTCAGGACTCTGCAATGGGTCTCACTCCTGTTTCCTTTTACTCATCTGTGCAACTCTGCATAATAATGTATACCAATCTCTCCCTTTGGAGCGGGACAATATCTGCAGATTTTATTGAGTTTAGGAAAACTATTATTTCTGAAAATTATTAGTCTGTGAGAATCATGTATGTGTGCCTGCAGTTTTGAATGGTTATTCTGGGCAAAAATTATACCTGGAAGAACTACAGGTGGAGTGAATGGGCAGAGGGGACCAACTGCACTGAACACTGCAAACAGGTTGCACAGAGGATCAAATCCTAATTGCCCAACACACCTGGGGTTCTTGAGCCAGGCCCAGAATTCCAAAGCCCACCTGGACTGTTTTGCCATCCTTCCCCAATCAGGCATACACCTTGGCCCGCCCACCCTTCGTGGAGTTCTAGGCAGCGCTTACAACCCACAGAAGCAACTGCTGAGGGAGGGCTCAGGAGGAGATGAGCCAAAACTCCTCCCTTCTCCCATTTGCTAGAAAACTTGACCTTTGAAGATCCCTTGAAGACTGGAGAGGCTGACACTGGGCTATGGTTTGAAGGTTTGAAAACTTTCATTCCAGGAAGTGATCATTTTCTTTGTTCTTGATTAGAGATTTGATAAGATCATGAAGCAATAAAACTGTACATAATAGTTTGCTGGTGTTCATCTTACCCAGAGAAAGCAAGAGCAAATTGCATCTGCAATTGTCATTAAATTGGTTGTTTCCTTTATTTTTCCAATTTTAATACTTACAACAGAAAGTGCACATAGTAGGTGCTCAATACGTGGAATTTTTTTTCTTTCTTTAAAAATTTCTTTTTAAATTTTGTAAGTGGTGTTTGAAGGCTAGAGACTACGACGAAGGAACAAAAGCCAGCTTTCTTCCCCTTGCCTGCCTGTCACGTAAATGAGGTGTTCAAAACCAGCAGTTAATATGGCGGCATTTTTTTCTTTTGAGTTTCTATAGAATGTTTTGTTACTTTTGGATTCCTATAGTTGTGTACTTTAATGATTTCAAAGGGGGTTGACACAAAGATGTTCTTGCTCCTCTAAAAGACTACTGTCAGAGCCTGTTTACTGAAACTGATACTCCATTAACAAATCACTTACTTGAAGAACAATGTAGCTAAGTAATGCCTTTCAACCCATAAAATAAAAGGAGGACTCAATCAGTGAATTCTTATGTTCTAAGTATATTTTTGTCTGGCTTTTCACACATAAAAGACTTTCTTCTCAAAAAGGAGAATTTTACAGAGTGCATGTGTAATATCTGCAAATTATTGTGCCTTTTTGCCAACTGTTATTTCTAAAGATAATTTCTCAAAATTTCAGTCTAAACTAATGAAAAAAAGATAATTATCTTGAAAGTGTCCTATTCAATGCTTTTTCCCCCTTAGTCCTGGAAGATATGAAGGAATGCAGTTTCCGCTCCTTCCCCACCCAAATCCCCTTTTCCAAAAGGCAGATTTTGTCATTATCAGAAGCAAACGTCCCTATGACGACAGTGTACTGCAGACTTTCCTTCCCCTAATTACTCTCTCACAGACATCAGTCTCTGTAAACTAGGAGAGGTGGTCACATATAGAGTCTTTATTTTGTCCTTTATGATTCTTTTTCGTGCTTTGCTGAGAAAAACTACACTAATGAGAAGAGCTTAAAAGCCAGACAGTAAGGTTAACAGGAACTTCTGACTATGCTAAAAGTCGCCCTTGTTCAGAGGGATCTAATTCTAACTTAAAACTGAGACAAAAAAATAGGAACTATTTTAATGCAAAATAACCCAACATCTTAAAGTCACACCCTTAGAACTAAGGATTCAAAGGTATGCTTAAGAAAAAAACTAACTTTTCCAGTAAAGGCTGGAAAAACCAGATGAGTGAAGACTGCACAGCTGAGCATCTCTGAGACAATTACCAACCATGGAAGTGTATTTTTTAGGTAATATCTGGAAACCTCAAAGAAACTATGTTGTTGAAGGCAAGCTTTTAGAAAATATGAGGCTGGGAAACAAGGGCTTCAGTGAAACTGATTCATTCAGTCAAGAAACAAATTTTTATTGATAGTTGCATCAGCTCTGGATGTATTCAGTGGCAAGTAACACAATGCCAAAATAACATTGGCTTAAAAAGGTAAGGCTTTATAATATCCAGAAAAGCCAGTTAGCTGGCTAGGGTGGATGACTCGATAATGTCAGCAAGGATCCAAGCTCTTTCTGTCTTCCCTCTCTGATATCTTTAATATGTAAGCATTTATTATTTTATTTTACTTATTTATTTTCTCACAATCTCAAATGTTCTGTTTGATCTTTAAGTCTTGTGTCCATATTCCAGGGAGGAGGAAGGCAGAACATAGAAGCAAAAAAGATGCTTTCACCCAATTTTTACAACGATCTGTTACTGCATGACAAATTACTCTCCAAATTAATGGCTTTAATCAACACATTTAAAAGATTATATGTCATGGTTCTATGGTGTGGGGAGCTGAAATTACTGGTGGTCGGTCAGGCATCTCTCCTTTACTCTTGACACAGCCTCTCCACAGTGCTACTGGCATGGGTTTCCTCAAAACTTGGTCCCCTAAGGGTAATCAGACATATTTTGCAAGGTGGCTCAGGACTCAAAAAAAAAAAAAAGGAAGAAGAAAGTGCCTAAAACTGGAGGTGACACAGCATCACTTTCGCCATACTTCATTGGTCAGAGCAGTCACAGCCCAGCCCAGATTCAAGAGAAGTAGCTAAAGATACCCTCTACTCTTCACCTCTCAACAGGAGGAGCATCAAAGAATTTACCCTCGTCTTTGTCACAGTCTGCATTCTTGTTATAAATTATTTCTATTTTTCTCTGCATGAAAAAATACAATTACACACCTCCAGAGACCCCCCAAAAGTCTCCTTCTATTATGGCATTAGGCTCAGGGTCAAGGTCTAGTATCTCCGATTCTATATCAGATTCAGGTGGAGATATGGTTTCTAAGGTATAGTTCTCCGATTCCAGTTCTTTGAGTATGATTCTTCTCAAGCTGAAGAGTTATGAGCTAAAGAGGTAAGTTATCTGTCTCCCATACTGCATTGACCAATAACTGGATCTCCAAGATATGGAAAATCTGTTGGCAAGGAAAAATGATGCTGGAGGGCCAGGAGTTAAGTAGAGAACACACTCTCATCTGCCCCCCTCCTTTGTCAGTCCTCAAGAGTCACCATCCAGGGCCTCCATATTCTGCCTTTATATTTTGGATCTAATAAAAAATACTTCAGTATTTTTTGAGACAAGTTTTGAGTCTTTTCACAGAATAAAATCACAAAAGATATAATTTACCAATAACTTAGAAAAGAAAATTTGCCTATTACTACAAATTTCTATATTAAAATATAAAATTCAAGGCACCTGGAACTACGATTTTGACTACATGATAGTTGCAAGTTCTATCAGGTGTTCTATTATACACTTCAATTTATACTGTTACCATTCAAGCCATTTCAGTCACTACGTTCAGACATATTGTATATGACCTCTATTCCTTCCTCCCTTCCTTCTTTTTCCCTTCCTCTTTTCCTTCCTTCTTCCCTCCCTCCCTTCCCTCTTGCCTTTCTCCCCCTGTTCCTCCCTTTTCCCTCCCTTTAATCTGTACTTTCTTAGCCATAGTTCCACTCTACTTTTTTTTCCTTCAGAGATAGTTCTTTCATATCTCAACAAACAAACAAACAAACAAACAAAGCCAAAACCTCCTATAAATCTGAGAACTCTCGAATATTGCCATGTCAAAGGTCATAGACAAATGTCTAGAAAATGTTAACTTCCTGAAGACAGTAAATCCATTGGTCACCTTTCTTATTTCTTAATTGTAGGCAGCCCATTTCAATCATCTGCACTTTGCCTTGCTACATAGAGGAAGAAATACTCTAAACTGGAGAAACAAACAGTGTCCTTTTTTGGGAAGTCTAAAGTCAAAACAACTTATCCATATTCATTGACTATGGTGCATAATAGCTTACGTACTGACATTTTAAAAATATCTTCTTTAAGGTTGAAATGCAGAATACTTTATGGCCTCTATTTGTTTTATAATATCCTGAAGTGATGGAATTTTATGAATAAAAGACCATCTGGCTCCCCAGAGTATGTGATTTTTTTTCAGCCTCTTTGAATGGAGCTTTATTTTCAGTAACAAGCTACATTTAAAAAAATGAAAAATGGGTCTGCGATGAATAAACCAGTGAGGCCTGGTAGAGTGCCAAATTTGTCTTTATCTCTTGTTTCCATCTCTTTATCCTTCCTATATTCATAGGAAATGGAAATTATTAGAGGTCACTGCTACCTGCTTTCTCTTTGTCTTGAGTTTTACCCAGAGGATTCCGTGATTGAATCATAGTGAACCAAGGCAACTGGTACTACTGAGTGCCAAAGCTGGGAAAATAGATTAACGGAGGTATACAGTGTGTTGGTGACTCAAACTTTATAAGCAACATTGTCCTTGAAGCAGTTATTTACAAAAATAGTGACCAGAATTTTGTCAAGTTCTAAACAAAACAAAGTAGCTGCATTCTAAATAATTCAGTATTTACTAAAATTATTTTTAAAATTGTGTCTTTTTAAAATTGTAAAACTTCTGTAGTTTTTACTTATGTGACCCTTTAGTGGGATGTTTAAAATCATGTGGGCATGTGAATAATTCTTCAATAAATAAAACTTCCCTTCATGTTGCAGGATATCTAGCATCTAGTATTTGTTATCTACCCACTGAAGTACAATAGTCCCTTTGAGTCATTGGGATGAACAAAATTGCCCCAGTAAATTTTTGAAACATTCTTTCTAAGGCTGGTATACCTCTACTGAGGACCCATGAACTAAAAGACAAAGCACATGTTTATTGAAAAGTTAAGCCAAAAAGGAAAGGAAAAATGCAAATATCAAGGATGATATAATTAAAAACAATAAGAAAATATTAAAATCGAAAAACTACAAATAACAGCAGGAAAATGTTGTTCTGCTTCTGCTTAGAATGTAGGAAACTGAAGTGTTGGTCCCACCCCAGCAAAAACAACAAAAGCCAAGTCAACCGTAAAAGCATAACTTTCTTTGAACTTACTAGACAATTCACCTTTCAAGTCAATCCAATAGCCTGGAATCTAAGAAGATGGCCCCTTCGAGGACATGGGGTATGAAAACGGGTCCTCCTTTGCAGAGCACAGGAGGAAGAGACACCAGGTATCATTCCAGCAGATGAGAATTCAGCTAACAGTTTTAACATTTGCTAAAGGCCAAATGTGAGCTTGTGTGAGGCAACAACAACAACAAAAAAAACCCACAAAAAACAAACCCAGGCAAATACAGACATAAGAGGATTTTGTACCTACTCACAGCGTCTTCCCCCATGTCTCGGTGGGGGACTTTTACTACCGGCTGAGTGGTAGACCAGAGGGAGCTGCAGTCCACAGTGGAGGCCTGGAGAGGGAGTGGCTGGCCTCCCTGTGAGAAAGGCGCAGGCTGTTTGCCTTCGACCTATCTAAATGTCGGGAACCTGGGCTGGGCAGAATCTGGCCTTTCGGCTAATGCAATCAGCTCGGGGGGGTTTAAGCTCCTCAGAAGACACAGCGGTTGGTCTTCCTGTTGTTGCCAGTTATGGCTAGCCCAGCCCCTGCCAAGAGCATGCGCAGAGTATGAACACAGGCTACCAATCAGAGTATAAGACGTACCCCAGCATGCGCGCAGTAACCTATCAAGAAGCGTTCCTTTGTGTACCCCTCACCAATCAAGTAGCGACACACTTCTCTTTCTCCCCCCCCACCCCATATAAGTCTTTGCCCGGAAATAAAATTTTGCAGCTTGATCAGAACTTATTGTCTTGCTGCCATTCCTTGCGCCTCTTGTCCCCCTCACTCATTTGCTTCATACAGGTGGCCCAATCCTCGTTGACGCTCTGCTGGCCAGAGCAATCTAAAGAACAAAAGCCTTAATCTTCTCAAGGAAGGGAAGCAAATCTTGTCTCTAGGACACAGGTGAAGATTTACTGCAACTAAGGAAAGGGTAAAAGCTAAGAAAAAAAGTCCTCTCTCTTGGGGAAGGTTGGTAGGAAACTCGCCACCATGTCCTTAGGTGTCTCTCTTTGTTCATGCTAATGTAGCTTCCTCTTCATATTTTCCTTCAAGTGTATACCTATGCTATTCTTTTATATCTTCAAATCATAAATAATACCTGTCCATAGCATTTAACAAAAGGGTTACTGGGCAGGAAGTTAACACATAGCACAGTGCAGTGGCTGAATGTGTGGCCTCTGTAAACGGACTGCCTGGGTAAGAATTTTGTCTACACCACTTACTACTTTTGAACTTGGGCAAGTGATTTGATCTTGCTTTGCCTGTTTCCTGTTTCAAAGTGGGAAAAATAATAAGGCCACATAAAGATTACATGACATGGCTGATAAAAGGCTCAGCCCCGTGCCCGGCACTTAGTAAGGGCTATATGAACATTAAATGAGTTTTTCAAAGAAGTGTGACAAAGGTAAACTTAAAACGGTTGGCAACTTTGAGTATTGCCGTAATTCACTGGCTCAGGCAGCACTTGGGGTAATAGAGTATCGCTCAGCACATTAAAAAAACCTATGAATAGTAGTTCTTGTTGTTTACTTTGTGGCTCTTTCCTTACCCTCTACTAAGTCCCATGTAGCATGGGTCAGCTTAGCTCTCAAAGGTTGAAATGCTCTCAATTAGGTACCGACTGCTCTATTTTATTTTTATTTTTCCCCAGCCTTACTGACATACAATTGACAAATAAAATTGTATATATTTAAAGTTCAACATGATGATTTGATGGACACACACATTGTGAAATGATCACCACTGTTCCTATTACTTTAAATGTAGGCCTCAAGGTCAGGAAGAAGAAGAAAACTCTCTCCACCTCCCACACACAGAAGTGACCCTAAAGACAATACTTTACGTTGGTGTGCACATAAACACAGAAGTTAGCTTTTCTTCTTCTCAGTGTTCCCTTTCCAGAAGAGGTGCATCTTAACCTAAAGTCCACCGAACTGCTGGCTCCGCAGCCAGAGAGCTCCAGCTTCCAATGGTGAATTCAAACGTGCAGCTCCAGCAGGAGGAAGAAACTACTGGCAACATCTAGCAATTTGCTACCTTTGCTCTGGTAAGATTCATTTTTACCTCTAAAATTTGCAAACTTCATCAGCCAAGTCACATGTTAGAGGGAGCTCTCATTTACTTTTGTTTGCCTACACACGATCATAAAGTAATTTCTCAAAGTTTCCAATAAATAATTCTTTTCATCTCAGTTTCTGTCATTGACATTAGTTATTCATAAATTTTGTGATGTACAGGTACCTCAGTGGGATCTTTCAGGAGTGTGAAATTTAGACACGTTGCTAAAATATTCATCTTATTCAAAAGCTGAAGACTGTTTATAAGTAATGGAAATAAGCACCTAATATTTTATTTATTTATTTTTTAAAATAGAAATTTGTTTTTTAAAAGAGGTTATTTATTTATTTTAGAGATAGGGGAAGGGAGGGAGAAAGAGAGGGACTGAAACATCAACGTGTCGTTGCCTCTCGCATGCTGCCTACTGAGGACCAGGCCTGCAGCCCAAGCATGAGCCCTGACTGGGAATTAAACCAGTGGCCCTTTGGTTTGCAGGCTGGCGGTCAATCCACTGAGCCATACCAGCCAGGGTAAGCTCCTAATATTTAAAAAAAATTATTAGGTACAACTAAAATTTTACTCAGAGGTAAATCCATCTCTCTAAATACTTTAAGAGTTAAGAAAGAAAGAAATTATTAAGCCAAACATTCTACTCATAAGTTAAGAAAAACCAAAACCAAATCCAGTATAAAATAAACAAAAAAATTAACAAAAAATAAATGAATTATATAACAGAATTATAAACCACAGTTATAAAAATAATTTTGAAATTGAAAGAGAGTCAGACAGCAATAAAAAAGAGACAATTTCTTTAACAGATCGAATTTATTTTTATTTTATTATTTTTTTAATTTTTATTATTTTTAATCATTTTTTATGGTCATTCTATTACAGTTGTCCCAATTTTCCCCCCTTTGCCTTCCACCACA
>PVKM010037303.1:0-14481 GCA_004027735.1 Carollia perspicillata | reverse complement strand
TGTTTAGAAAATGTGTTCTACTTTTCTTAGCTTTAGTCTCCTTTTTAAAAACAAAATCCCTAGAAGTCTTTCTCTATCATTAGACTTGTGATGACTAATGAGGAAAAATTATGATAGAGGAAAATATAAGTAAAATTGGACAAATGGTTTTTGGAGTCTAGCATTAATATTTTAGAAGTAATTTTAATGAATAACAACCATACAGGAGATGGGAACATATTCTAAAATAGTGTGTGGAACAGTACATAAAAGTTTAATTTTTAAAAAGTTATTAGAAAAATTATCAATTTACACACATTGTATTTATTTGTTTGGACATGATATTATACAGATTTTTTGGTATAGTATTTTTCTGGCATATTTTCCCCTAAGATTTTACTTTCAACCATTTTGTTTCCTTAATTTTAAAAACAGCTTTATTGAGATATAATTTTCACATTATAAAATTCACCCACTATAAATATGCAATTCAATGAATTTTGATCCATTTCTAAAGCTCTGCAGCCATCACGGTAACCCAGTGTTAGAGCATTTTGCTCACTCCTAGAAGTTTCCTCGCGCAGGCGACCTCTTGTCCCACGATTATGCTCTCCTTTTATCTCTACACGTTGTTTTCTTATGGACATTTCACATAAATGGAAGTGATACATAGTCTGTACGCCTGGCTTTTTTTTCACTTAGCATAATGTTCTTGAGTGTCATCTCTGTTGCTGCATGTGTTGGAAGTTCATCCCTTTGTCTCTGGGGAAAGCAGTATGGACTTTTTTTAGAAAACTAAAAATAGAACGGCCTTTTGACCTGGCAATTCCACTGCTGGGATTATACCTTAAGAATCCTGAAACACCAATTCAAAAGAACCTGTGCCTCCCAATGTTCATAGCAGCACACTTTACAATAGCCAAGTGTTGGAAGCAACCTAAGTGCCCATCAGTAAATGAGTGGATCAAAGAACTATGGTACATTTACACAATGGAATTCTATGCAGCAGAAAGAAAGAAGGAGCTCCTACCCTTTGTGACATGATAGGTAGAACTGGAAAGCATTATGCTAAGTAAGCTAGGTGGTGAAAGACAAATACCATATGATCTCATCTGTAAGTGGAACCTCATCAACAAAACAAACAAGGGAGCAAAGTAGAACCAGAGACATAGAAATAAAGAACAAACTGACAGTGACCAGAAGGGAGGAGGAGAGGGATAATGGGGGAAAATAGGGGAAGGGCCATCAAGGAACATGTATAAAGGACACATGGACAAAGCCAAAGGCGGGTAGGATCAAGGGTATGAGGTGGGGATGAGTGGGTGGGAGGGAGTGGTGGGGAGAAAATGGAGAGAACTGTACTTGAACAACAATAAAAAAGTTCATCCCTTTGTATTGCTGAACAGTATTTGTCTGTGCGTATACACTATATTTTGTTTACCTGTTCATTCATTCATAGACACTTGGATTATTTTCAGTTTTTGTCTATCATGAATAATTGTGATGTGAACATTTACATATGTGATTTTTATGCACATATATTTTAATTTACTTTGGGTAGATTCCTAGGAGTAGAGTGGACCATATGGTAAGTGTGTTTTAGTTCCATAAGCTACTGCCATACTATTTTCTGTATTGGCTGTACTACTTCGTGTTCTCACCTTCAGTTCTCAAGGGCTCCAGTTTCTCTGCATCCTTATTAACACTTGGCATTGTCTTTTTTTGGTGATAGCCATTGTTGTGGATGTGAAGTGATATCTCATTGTGAATTTAATGTTATTTCCCTGATGACTAACAATGTTGAACCTTTTAAAGATTCCACAATGTCTGTTCATAATATCCCTGTATTATCAGTCCTTAGGTTCTGTAGTAATGTGTTCTCTTTCTTTGTTGACATTACTAATTTGTGTCTTCTCTTTTTGTCCTTATCATTCTAGCTAGACTGTTAGTGTCTCTTGATTATTTTTGAAGAAGCGGCTTGGGGATTTTTTTCTCTACTTTTAATTTTCTATTTAATTGATTCCTTTTCTATCTTATCTTTATTATTTCTCCCATTCTACTTTGGGCTTAATAATATTCTCTTAAATTTTTTAAACTAGAAGATTAGATAGCAGATTTTAGAACTTTTTCACTAATATAGAATTATACGGTGTGGAGCAAAAATGGTTTGACAGCTGTTAGCACACAAAAGTTTATTCTTGTATTATTATTTATTAATTATAATATTTTATTTTTAAAATGTATTTTTAGAGAGGAGAAGGGAGGGAGAAAGGAGAGACACATCAATATGTAATTGCTCCTTGTGCGCCCCCTACTGGATACCTGCCCCACAACCCAGGTGTGTGCTGGAGACTGGGAATTGAACTGGCAACTCTTTGGTTTACAGGCCAGTACTCAATCCCCTGAGCCACACTAGCCAGGACATTTATCATATTACTTTCTATACCAACAACTGAAAATCTATTTTTGCTCCACCATGTAGATATAAATTCTCCTCTAAATACAACCTTATTTAATTTTATAAATTTGATATGTTATGTCTTCATTTTCATTTAGATGAATTTTTTTTTCCACATACACTTGGAGAAATTTGCATTTTGCTTTTGTTGCATTTTGCTTTTGATAGTATTTTTCAAGTCTTCTCTACCTTTGTTTTTTTGTCCACTTTTCTTAATTACTGAAACAAGGGTTTCAGTAATTTCAAATTCAAATTCAAATGCAATTTCAAATTTAATTTTGGATTTATCTGTTTCTTCCTCATTTGAACCACACATTGTGCTCAGTAACAGAGTTGATTTTCATCCTGGTACAAGCTCCCCATCCTACTGCAGTGCAGGAATGATCAGTTCCCAGTCCTCCACCAGTACATGGATCCCATTGGAGGTGTCTGTTTTGGAATTACTAGTAAACTATGTGCACAGAAAGCCTTCCAATAACTATGCATTTAAAAATGCAAAATGAACAGGATGAACTCGACATAAAAATGAGACTATTTAACTAATTAAAAGTGACTGAAAATTACTTGAGATGTTACTTAAGAGAGCCTGAAATCCAATGGGAAAGAAGAGTTTTGACAGATCATAGGCGGTTGCAGTTATTTAAAAAAAATAACCATTTTTATTACAGCCTAACATGTTAACTCTTTCTACTAAAGCAATTAGATTTAGTATAGAAAATTCTTAAAGTGGTTTAAATATGCCACCTCTGTTGTTATCTAAATATGCAACTTACAGAAAACTGAGGCTTAGTGAATTTAAGTTCACCTGCAGAGAACATGGGGGAACTGGGATCTGAAAATCACTTTGTCTTTCTTCAAAGCCCATGTTCTTAACCACTTTATTACGCCTCACTATTTCTCTAAAATTTTGAGATCTTCGGCAAGGCCATCTGTTTCATACACCATATCAGAATGCCTAAAGTTACTTTAACAGAGCCATTCTTTAATATTAAAAATGTCTCTGTTTCTGATTCCACGACCACCTAGCAAACTTCCATGGTTATCCCTCTGTAGCTATCCCACATGGATGTTTGGTATAAGTAAAACATTTATTTTTTCTGTGAAGTAATACACTGCCATGCTGATCAATATTGATTTTTTGGGAACTGGTCCTAGAGAGATTGGTAAAGATTACCATTATGAACCAATAAGGCTGAGGATCAGGCCTAGTGAAACCCTGTTGCAGCTGGTCCCTATCCTTCCGTAAACCTCACTGTTGGTAAAGTGCCATACTCCTAGAACCATAACACTTGGCCCTGGTGGGTGAGCTCGGCTGGTTGCAACTGTCAGTTGATGCACCAGGGCCGCAGGTTGATCCCCTGGCCCACACTGTGCAGGGGTGGACCAATGAGTGCACAGGAGGGCGGAGCAATGGATGAATCTCTCTCTCTCTTAAAACAAGCAAGCAATAAATTAAAAAAATTATAAAACCACAGCACTTACAAAAACATAAAATAGTGATAAGACCATAAGAATGAGTGACAAGCTTTAAATTTGACTTTGTGCTTCTTAGAAAGGAAATCAAAGTGGAGAAATATGATCAACTAAGGATTCATAACAGCTCTTTTTAGTTGTCCCTTCTGAAATAACACAAGTAATACATGATCATTATGAAAAATCAGGAAATAAATAACAATTCTTTTTGAATTGCATATAATCCCACCCAAAACTAATTCCTTGTGATTAATTTCAATGTGAGTTAATGTTTGGAAATGTTTATTTCTTTCCAACTTCCATTTATATACATATATATTAAAAATAGAACTGTATTTTCCACACTCTTTTTACTTACCAATGTTTTATAATAAGTATACTTATATATTTCTATACATTTTCCCAATTATTTCCTTAAAATTAAGTTCAAAAAATGGAATTGCTGGCCCTAGAAAAGTTTTGATAAAGAACTTCATTTTTGATCTGGTTTTTGAAGAATGAGAGATTTTATCAAGTGAAGAATCAGAAGTAGGCAACTGTAATACACTTTTCTAAAAACTAAATTAAGTGTTATATTAAGGTCTTTGAAATATAAAGAATGTCAAAAACTTCATGAGGCTCAATTTGTGAACTTTTTTTTTTTTTTAGCAAATACTAATTATGAGTACACCTGTTAAAAATCATATTAGTGTGATGTGTGCTAGGCTAGGGTATTTTCCCAGGATGTTATAACTCAGCCTGGTTAAAAACTAAGGGATGGAATTCATTCTTTTCTTCATTTGTACATCAATATACTTAGTGATGTTAATTGGATAATTAATAAATTTAAGGCACTGTGCTAGGCCAGTGGACATACTAAGATAAACATGGCTAGAAATATCTTTAGGAAGCTATGCTGCAAACCTCCACAAATATTTAGCTTATGTTTACTACACTTTTATTGCTACTGGTTTTCTGAATCAGAATATTTTGACATGAGCCAGGTATATTGGAAAGCGTATCAACATGATTCTGTTGAAAACCAGTGATGTAAGGAACAGCTTTCTGTTCTATCACATTCAATTTCTATGGAAACACTTTTGCCCTTAGTTTGGTTTTAATTATAAAGTTGGCATGGATTTTTCACACCTAATTTATTCCCAAGGATATGATTCAGGGTTTCGTAGACAACAATAGAAGGTTATTTAGAGCAACGACTCTTAATTGGGGTTCAGACTCATGTCTGAAGTACTGCACTCTGGCCTGAGCCATGGGTTGGCCTCCACTGAGAACCGGCAAAGGGCAGTGGGCCGGGGGAGGGGGCCTGGCCGCCTATGAGGACTGAAAGGAGTAGCAGGAGAGCAAGGCAACCCTCCCTTTCTCTTGCTGCTTTTAAGATTCTCTCTTTATCTTTAACCTTTAGCATTTTAATTATGATGTATCTTGGTGTGGTCCTCTTTGGGCCCATCTTGTTTGGGACTCTCTGTGCTTCCTGTCTATTTCCTTCACCAAATTAGGTTTTTTTTTATCTTTCATTATATTTTTGAATAAGTTATCAATTTCTTGTTCATTTTCTTCTCCTTCCAGCACCTCTACGATCTGAATGTTGGTTGGTACATTCGAAGTTGTCCCAGAGGCTCCTTAGCCTGTCCTTGTTTTTTGGATTCTTTTTTCTTCTTGTTCTGATTGAATATTTTTTTCTTCCTTAGGTTCCACATCATTGATTTGATTCCTGGCTTCATCCCCGCCACTTGTTTCCCTGTAAAATTTTCTTTATTTCACTTAGTGTATCCTACATTTCTGCCTGGGTCTTTTTATGCTGTTGAAGTACCCAATGAGTTCCTGGAGCATCCTAATAACAAGTGTTTTGAAGTCTGCATCTGATACATTGCTTATCTCCATTTCATTTAGTTCTCTTCTTCAAGTTTTGTTCTGTTCTTTCATTTGGGCTATATTTCTTCGTCTCCTCATTTTGGCAGCTCCCTGTGTTTGTTTCTGTGTATTAGGTAGAGCTGCTTTGATTCCCTGCCTTAATTGCATGGCATACAGTAAAAAAGCACGCTGGTAAATCGGATTGGGCAGACCCTTAGGTCATCACCAGGGCGGGGCAACTCATGTTAGGTAGATTGATGGAGTCTCTGATATTGCTGCTCTGTGGCTCTGTGCGGGGGAGATCTCAGAGAAGGGACAGTGCCACAGCCTGGCCTCTGGGAGAAGCTGTCCCCGGGGCACTCGCCCTGATGCCAGACACTTCAATTTCTCCCTGTACGCCACTGGTCCCTTCCAGCTGCTGCCCCTGTGCTGAAGCCCAGAGGGAGTGAGTCTGCGGAAGTTCTAAGTCTGTTGTGAGTCCTTTAAGAGGAGACCCCTAAGAATCCTGCAGTTTCTTCAGCTGCCCCAACCCCCACTGGCTTTTATAGTCAGAACTTATGAGGACCTATCTTCCCAGTACTGGACCCTGGGCTGGGTGATCTGGTATCCCTCCCGATTTCTTCCCACCACACGTGGGTGTGGAGCCACTTGTTTAGTGTCTCTGTTCCTCTGTGCCTCTCCACGCGTCTCCATGTCTCCTCACCTTCTACCCGTCTAGATGAATGTGGCTTCTTTAATTCCTTGGTTGTCGGAATTCCATACAGCTTGATTTTCTGATGATTCTGGGTGATATTTGTTTTGTAGTCTAGTTGTAATTTTTGTTGTGGTTGTGTGAGGAGGCGAGCCATGTTTACCTACGCCTCCATCTTGATTGAGTATATTATCTTTCTTCCCTGTGTCCAGATTTAGTATTCATTTTTGTCGAATGGTTTGGTCACGGCCCCGATGTTACTATGAAATTGGGAAGAGCACAGCATTATTCCATTATGCTTTTGAAAAACTGCTGTGTCTTTTATAGTCGATAAACAGACAGAGCTCCAAAAAGGGATATACATTTCTATTCTGCTTCTGTTCATGCTGATGTTACATGAAAGCATGTCCTTGGAGCCAAGAGTGAACAAGACTGCTTCTTAAAGAAGAAAGGATAAAGCAGGATAAAGACATCAAAGCTGTTGCCATTATATCTCATCCTGAAAGAAATAAGAAATTACTAGGAAGGATCAGAACTTAACGAAAAGGGGTTACTATTACAAATCCTCCTGAGAATTTCAGATGAAGTTTGAAAGTTTCAGGGGAGGACATATATTTATCCAACTGACGAAGTATCTGTAAAGTTTTCTTGTTAATGGAAACAAAAGGCAGGGGCTTTATGTCTCAAAAATCAGGTAAATAGATCTAAAAATGCATAAAGTGAAAAATGTCTAGTGTTAGGTTTTGAAAAACTTTTAGAGACACTTTCAAGATTTTTCAAAGTACAGCTTCAAGTTCAATAGGAACTCTCTGAGAACTGGTGTCACCAGGACAGCATCAATCAGCATCAGTAGATCGTTGGATCTGAGGTTTCCCGTGGTGTCAGGTACTGAAAAGGCGTTATTTGTTGTTTCATAATATTTCATTTGTTCGACAAGTTCTTTAAAGCTCCCACTTCCTGCAAGGCACTGTGCTGAGGACTATAGAGGATTCTAAGATGTTTGGGGTGATTATTTTGTCCCTAAGAAGAAAACATTAGTAGAATGCAACAGTTGCTGACACTTTTTATAAAGCTTACCAAAAATTAACTTCAACAAAATTGATGCCTTTTAATGAGAACAAAAATATCCCATGGTATTAGTTTCAAGGAATATTTTATTCTAGTTGTGCAACTGATCTCTCTTTTGTGACCTCCGTGAAAATTCTCCCTTCTCCCTTCAACTGTGTTCCACTGTATTTGTGTGTTCTGAGAAACCCAGCACCATTTAGGGGTGCTGGGCAATGTTGAGACCAGGCTCTGGAATAGGAAACCTGGGTTAGAATAACTCTCTCAGCACTTGGTGGTTTTGTGATTCGAGCAAGTCCTATAATCCCCCTCTACCTCAGTTTTCTATTTGGTAAAACGGGGATAATAAGATTGACTTTGCAGGATTGATATAATTAAATAACATTGTAAAGCTTTTAGCAAATTGCTTAGCAATACTAAACACACTTTAACTGGTATTTTGTTATTTAAAAAATCAGTCTAACAATATCACTCCTTTGTTCAGAACTAGGCGTATTTAATTGCTTTCCATTGCACTTAGAATGCAAACTGCCGGTTACCACTTAAGATGGCTTAGCATGCCTTACAGAATATTCCCTCCACTCATCATAGTGCTTCCTGCACGACTCTCTCCTCACATTGCATACTTCCAGCCACCCTCGACCCCTTGCTGTAATCGAATGATGCTGTTCCTCCTTCCTCCAGGGATCTCCAAACTTGTTTTCTAACTCTCAAAGCTCTTCAGCGAGATTGCCCAGTGGCCCTCTCCCATTTTCACATGAACCATTTTCAGTGAAGCCTCAGAATCAGTTCCACTGTCTCCGACATGCCTTACTTGGCTCTCGTATCTAGCAGTTATTCCCCTCAGTAGGGTCCCAGTCACTCTTTCCTGTTCTTAAACTGTCATGGGGGAAGAAGTTCTTGCCCTCCCCCTCAAGACAGAAATCTGGAAAGGAGGCAAAACGGATTCGAAAGGGGATGTCTACTACAAACAACGTGGAGGGAAAGGAGAAATGGAGGGAGCCTGATGCACCAAGGAAGCACATACTAAGGAAGCACATAGTAGGGAAGAAAGAGTATGGCTCCCAAACGGGTGCCGGGGTCTGGATCATACAGGGCTGGGTTCTTCACACAGGTGCAGAGCTCTTTGGGGAGTGCTTGAAGAGAGGCTTAATGAAATAATTGAAGAGCAGAGCATTCCCATCCATTTAAGAGAGGCTCAGCATGTCTCAGTGCCACTTAACACTGAAATTCTTTGTTTATTTATCTCTGTCATTTTCTACTAGATTGTAAGTCCGAGAAAAGGACCTGTAAAGGAGGGACTGTGTCTCCCTCCACTCGAACGCTGTGTCCCCAAACCCTAACAGTGCTGCACACATGGAGATGCTCTGAAAATTTTGAATGTCTGGAAGCACTTTTTTCTATGGAAAACAAGTCCTGTCCTGTCAAACTCTATTTCTAGAGGAAAAGGATAGCATTAGAAATTAGGTTCTTTATCAAGGGGTTCTTGAATCAACGCCGTGTCTTTAAATGTATAAAATAAAAGTTTTGAATTTTAAAGAGCACAACAGTTGTAGATAAAAACAATTAGTGAATTTGGTTAAGATCTACCTATTCGTTGTATCTTAATAATAAGCTTTCATTGTTAATTCTAACTTTGTACCTTAATTATTACCCAGTGACTATTAAAAATAAAAAGTCATGCAGAGTTTTAAAATTATGAGTCCTATATTTCATGTTAATAGGAAACAAAATAATCCAAATATTACTTACTCTTAAAATCCACACACTAAGTCACAGATAGTTTTATAGTTATTTGTTCACAGTGTCGCAGTAGCGCCTGTGCTGCGGGGCCTTGTCCCGGCTGCTCTGTGTGCACGGGTTTCCATGGGTTCCTCCAGGAAGAACACATTTGATAACGCTAGTAGCTGATGTAGTTTAAAGCAATGAAAAGTTTTTCCTTCAGTGGGATTGGATTAAAGAATATTTGAAAAGCATCACTTGTTGGTATTCTGCTGGCAGTTGGACTTACAATAGCAGATACATGCAATGCTGTTTTTCAGGGTTTACCATTTCACTGATAAAGCGTTTCAGCCTGACTTTTGAGCTTTTTACTTTACATTAGCCACTCCGAACTGAAGAATGAATGTGGAAGAAGTTTACAAGCTGGAGAAGCTGTTTGGAAATTTAAGATAGCAAAATTCTTCCCATTCCCTCTTACCATGAGTAATAAGTTCAGTGAGAACAAACAAAAAAAAGGGTATGGAGATATTTACACAATAATGTTTTAATTAAATAAATAGTTGTAGTACACGGTGTTTGCAATATAAATCACATTATTAAGGTGTTCCTATTAATCATAACAAAATTATTCATTCATTCACTCAGAAAATATTTGTGCACTTACAATGTGCCTGGTACTGAAGATACATGAATGACCAAACAGACATAAAATTTCTGCCTATAATAATTATTAGTTACCATTTTAATGATGTTTAGCTTACAAAAACATAAAATTTCTTCAATAACTTCTACTTTATAAATCTACCATTAGAAAATGTATATAAATTGTTTTTTTCTACTTTGTATTTTGCAAGTATCTGTTGTTTTTAAAACAGAATTGGCTACTTGAATAACTAAATAAAGAAATTGAAGTCTATCTTAAGGAATCAATACTAATCAAAGGGAAGCATGCCTATCCTTGAAAAAAAACTAAGTAAACATAAAAATATTCTTATCAAAGTAGGGATTCAAGATACTGATAAGCACAATTGATGTTTGGAGACAAGCCACTGGGCATGAAATCATCAAGCCAACGAGGCTACTGAGAAGTCAAATGCTCCTCTGTGCTTCCTGTAACTGTCCGTTTTCATTCGCCTCGCTGCTTCTTAGGAGGCAGTCTTTAGACAACATTCGTACTTGGTCTTAGGCAAAGGATTCATATTTTATTTTTTTCTCCTCGTCTGAGGACACTTTTTTTCATTGTTTTTAGAGAGAGGGAAAGGAAGAGAGAGAAACATTGATGGGAGAGAGAAGTATCCATTGGTTACCTCCCTTTTGCACCTGAACTAAGGATCAAAACCGCAACCTAGGTGTGTGGCCCGACTGGGGATCATACCTGCTGCCTTTCAGTTATGGGACACAGCTCCAAACAACTGAATCACACTGGCCAGAGCTATCTTTTAAATACATGAAGCTTCTATAATGATGGTAGCCTTCTCTGTATAACAAATTAATAAATGGAATGATTCTACACATTTATAGATTAAGATTTATGGTTTCAACAGTTTTTCCAGCAATGGGGAAAATTCTTAATATTTTTGCTGAAAGAAATTTGGGTCGGTTTTACTCTAACACTGCAGCGAATCACTTGGTTAATGAGTTTGTCTAGCAGGCACTCAAAATATTTTAATGTTTTTGTTGCTCTCTCTTAAATTGATACCAACTTGCTTTTTCTGTGAAAAATTTTTATTAACTGAGAGAGCAAATTGTACCAAAATTTGAATAGAGAAATTATGATTTGAGATATACCCAGGAAATATAGGACTGGTTGGAAACAGCCTCCTTTTTCTCTTTTGAATGAAAAGGGAAAAAGGAGGCTCCATAAATAATATATCATCAAATTTGGAGATTTTCTAAGGATTAGGCATATGTTTATAACATTACTCCAGACCTATTATTTGGGGTTCATTCACTTCAGCTTGTTAATATTAAGTTCTAAATGATTAGGATTTAGATAAATCTTTGTGTAGTTGAATTTTAAAGCATATTTATACTGTGTTTACTTACCATGGGGTGGTTATTAAAAGTATTAATGATTTTCTAGTTAGTTATTTTATTTATGTAACTTCTTTTATGTACAGAGACATGATGAAATTTTATTATAAGCATTTTGAATTTGTTGACATTTCAGTCAATAAAACTATTTCAAAACCTTTCCATTTCCACTCTATTTATATCGATAGTGTCAAGTTTATAGCTGTGGTAACATTTGCAGCTATGCACAGCACAGATAGTTTAGAAAGAAAAGTTCAAATACAGAAGTATTTAATGAGTTCTTATTAGGCTACACATGGGGTATTTTATAATTGCTTTCCAGCATCTCACAGTCTCGATGGAGAGGGAGAGTTTATGTACATCAGACAATTAGAATATAGTCAAAGATGAATGACCGGTCGAATACAATCAAGCACCAACCTGTATGATAGGGTACGATAAGAGCCCTGTGTTCGAGGAGGGTTTAATGAATGAAGTGACCCTGAGAACAGATCTCAAAGACCTGGCTTTTCTTTAGAACTTGAAGAAATGGAATAGAGCAAATTGTCTATAAAACTGTGAGACAGAACAGGTGGGTTAATGTAAGAAATAGAAGAGAGGGCATAGAGGAGGGAAGCTTCAACAGATTCCCCCGGGCCTGGTGATGCCTGACCTTTGAGCACATACTCACCCAGAAAGAACTTGGGACGCTCTCTGTTACGCAATGAGAAGTCAGGAGGGCTTGTGAGTACAGGACAGGCACGGCGCTGAGGACGTTTTTCCATAACGTGTGCGAACAGTTTGAGGTAAATCCATACATTCGTTTGCCCTGATCTAAACAAATAATTGGAGGAGGATAGACATTCCAAGTTAGTATGCTATGTAACTGGAGTTTCTTCTTCATCTCACATTTATAAAACTTCTGTGGTAAAGTAGAACCTTTACCCAAGTCTTATAAGCCTTTTCTTTTTTAAAAAAATATAGGCTAAGATTAGAATCTTGACTGTTTATCATTTGATAGAAAATGCAGTGTTCTAGGATGATGGAAGATCACAGGAATATTGACCTCAAAGTTTTAAAATTTAATTTAGAGACAGTGTCTATGTTAGGAATGGGGAATTTATTTTCTTGTTAGTATGAATGTATATGTTTAAACAACAGCACTGTGGCCAGAGCTCTATAAGATAAGTAAAAAGAAAATAAAAACACACAACTGGAACTTTTGGCCAATCAACACAATTAATAGAGGACTTTCAAAAATCTGGTTAAATTAAGGAAACCCTAGTGATTGACTATATTAAATTTATCAAATAATCATTTTTCTGGAATCATGAAAAGGGCACTCTCTGAAGAAAATAATGTTAAATATAGAATTTTCCCTAGGTGGTGTGACATGTACTCAGTAAAAATTAAATCTAGAACAAAAGTTGAGAAAAACACTTACTAGTTAGCAAGATCATACAAAGACTGAGGAAGTATTTTAGAGGACAAAGTCTTTGTCCCTACTCCCCATAGGGGATCCCTTATGTTCTAAAATCTGTTCCATAGAAAGTCATTTGAATATTACTTTATAATACTTCCTAACTATTCACTAAAGGATTTGTTTATGTTAATCTGTCTATAGGATGTTTCCAAGGAATGTATAATGACATGAGAATATGATCGCAGTGTGAATGAAAAATGGAAACAAAATTGGACGTTATTATTTCCATTCTGCAATGAAAGTAGTTAAACAAATGTATAAAATGAATTTTAGGAAATATATCACAATGCTTTTGGGGGGGGTCCTTAAACTACGTTTTATTCCCATGCAAATATCTATATTTTAAATTATTAACATTAAACATTTATTTTTTTTTACTTGTAGGGAGGTGAGTGGTCTGTTTGTAGTTGCTGTTCTTGTTTTTTTTTTGTTTTTATTGAAGCTTCAATACTTTTATCATAGATTTGTGTGAACTTTCTGTGTATCAAGAAAAAAATAATTCTTGAATGTTATGTAAGTTGCATAATTTAGTTTTCATTATAGTGTTATGAATGGTTTATTTCTTTTCTTTTCTTTTACTTTTTTTGGTTTATAGTTTGTCAAGTATGAATATCTCCATTTTCACCCCAGCACACTCCCCACCCCACCCATCCCCACCTACCACCCTTGAACCTACCCTCTTTGGCTTTGTCCATGTGTCCTTTATACATGTTCTTGGTGATCCTACCCCTGAACAATGAATGTTTTTCAAATTCAGGAATTTGTTATGTGCATTGTGATTGCAATATACATGATGACACATTTTCATTCATGATTGATTTAATTAAAATGTAATTCTGTTTTAGTTCAAGTTTATGATTTATATCTGAAAGTGCAACATGATGAATGCATTAAAATTACAAGGCAACAGATACCTGCCAACCAACAACATGTACCTGAAATAAAGGGCAGCGTATGTTGCTTTACTTAAACTAAAATGCTGTATCATTCAGCATGTATTCATCAGTTTTCAATGGGAGGATAGAAAAAGTTTGAAAATCAGGTTACTGCTTGCTTTATCAAAAAGTTACAGACAGAGTTATGGGTCATTTTACTGGGTAAATGCTAGGAGCTGCTGCTAGGTAATTCCATTTTTCTTGAAGGCCTAGATATTTATTCCCTGAGTGCAGTGTTTGTGAAACATGTAAGAGGTTGTTCACAGAAAAACGGCTCGGCTTAAAGGTGTGATTTCTGTGTATACTGCTGAGCAATTCTGTGTTTTTTAAAGTCCCCGAGAATGAAAAATAGGTAGCTCATTGTTTAAAATAGAAAACAAAACAAGACGAAAATTGCTGAGTGACTTGAATTTTTACAGTGAACTTAAAATGGCTTCAAGTGCATTTTTTTATGTCTTTATGATTTATATTTGCTCTGAGGACTTGGGCGATACTGGATAAACACTTAAGAAATACAGTGCCTAATTAATATGATTTAAATATTCTCTTGGGGTTAGGGGTGGAAAACTGGTCCCACTGTGAGTCCCAGTGGAGTCTATTTTGTGAGAATGAATGTGCTTTGTATAAAAACTTGATGATAGTGTGTAGTTCAGGTAAAGTAAAAAAAGCAAAGGGACATGAGTTCAGATTATGGTTCTACAGTTAATGTTTTATGTGATCCTTAAAAAGCCGTTGTAGAATATTGATGAAAAGGACATCAAATTATATCTTTTCAGGTTGTGAGACATTGCCTATGTGATCTACTCTCAAA
>PVKM010037302.1:0-14498 GCA_004027735.1 Carollia perspicillata | reverse complement strand
TGTGTGTATGTCTTAAGAAGTTGGCAAAAATATATAAGGCTGTTCAAGCATCTCAAGTGAAATCATGCATTGCTAGTGACATAATTGATCATTACAAAATGCTATAAAGGTGTACATGCCAAATGCATTTAAATTATGTTATTGCTTTTATATAGAACATAATAAATAGACATGTGAAGAAGTTTAAATAGATTTATCAAATAATTAGCATTCATACATTATAAACCTTATTTCCCTTATTGTTAATATGAATTAGAAGATTTCTCATAAAATTAAATTGGTAAATTATACTTCTTTTATTTTCATGTGTGAAAATGCTGTCAGAATCCCTAACTATTGCTATCAGGAAAATTTTTAAAGTGTTTCTACTTTCAAAAGCATATATTTAAGCACAGCATTCTCTTCAAGGCATGAGTTCTACTTACAGTTTTGTATTGCTGAATTAGAAATTACTTTATAACTCAGTGACCTTAAACACATGTTCGGTTTTACTCATGATTTTCTGTCATCAATGGCACTCAGCCAGACAGCTGATCTTTGCTGTACATGTTGAGAGTAGGACCGCTCTACTGGGACCCAAAGTGGTTCTCTGAACTTCCCTGCTCTGCATGGCTGGTAACTGTTTGCTGGAGTGACATTCTCAGTAGACCAAGGACAAGGTCTCTGTCCCCATGAGTCTACCATAGGCTTCTAGCGCTTTCTCACAAAATGGTGATGGGGTTCCAAGAGAGAACCGGGTCTGCCTATCTAGCAGAGAGTCCCTTCTGCCATATTGTTACTCAGTTCAGTCCTAACAGAACCTGCTCAAATGCAAGGGTGGTGACACAGATCTCACCTCTAGAGAAACAGTGTTAAAATTATCTAAAATTGGATTCACATCCTTGTTTTGCCACTTAGGAGACATACAATGTTTGGGTAATTATGTATGCTATCTCAATCACATTCCCTAAAATTGGAAGGTTGATTATATCAACCATGAATGGCTAGATTAAATTGACTGGAATTTTAGTGTTTTCAAGGAAGGATTTGGTGAGTTGCAGACGACTGCCTAGCAACAATGTATTTTCTGTGTACATTTGAGAGCTTAGATAACAAGAGACATTTAGTTGTTAATTGTTGGTTGTTCTTCCAATTGGCATAGATTTGTAATCCTCAAGGCAATATTCTCTGTTGGGTGACCCTAGGAAGACAAATGTTTAGATACTTTTTGAGTTATACTCAGTAGATCAAGCACAGCAGACAGAGAAGGAAGTAACTCTCCAGGAAGGGGAGCATGAGACAAGCTAAGATGATGCACTGATGTTGGACACCACAGTGGAGAACACGTTTTGTTTACTTAGAGGAAAAGCACAGTCAGTGAGGCAATCCCTGAACTACATTTTGTTTTTGTCTATTAATCTAAATTCAGATAAATGTTCATCATTTTATTACAATTATTAACAATATACACTCTTAGCTTGAAATGCATAAATGCATATCCATAGATGCTGAGGTGGGGGAGGGGGTTGTTCTAATTTCTGGACATTGTCAATGCTCTAATTTTACCAGCTGTGTCTGGACATTTTTTATAAATACAGACATTTAATACTAGTCATGTGTAAATAAGCTGCCAAATGAAGTGTTTTGTCCAACATCACTCAGAATTTCTTTATAATAAAAACCCAGTCAACTTTTAAGATGATTTTTAATTGAGTGTCATTCATTAAATCATTTGAATCAACAGAAGAAATACAAATGATCAGGCAGTGTTCATGTAATCAATGAAACCTCTGAATAATGGCATAGCATTAACTCATTAAAAGTAATATTTTATAAAGCGTGTAATGTCATAAGTTGCATGAAGATTAAGTTATAAAGAAACCAGAAATGCAACTTCTGTGAAGGTGTAAAATACTGTAAAGCAAGATGTATTATTTATTTTCAGGTGACTTTAACTTATCCCTTTGCTTACCTATATGTTCAACCATGAATATTAATTTTTAATAAAAAAGTTATTTGTTGTTTAACAAAATGACTTTTGCTCACCTGAAAATTATCACTATCAAAATAATTACATATCACATGCCAAGAATTTACATGATATTTAACATTCTAAAAAAAGTTAATTTTTTAAAGCATTTGCTACCAACTGAATTGTTTGCTCCTACCAAACTGTTTGCACTGAATCCTTAAATCCCCAGTGTGTTTGTATATAGTGGTGGGGGCTTTGGAAAGTAATTAGGCTTAGATGAAATCATCTCAGTAAGTACACGATGATGGAAATAGGGTCCTTATAAGAAGCAGAAGACACCAGAGTTCTCTCTGTTAGGTAAGGACACGAAAGCCAGGAAGAGGGCTCTCACCAGGAAACAAATTATCCAGCAACTTAATCTTGGATTTCCCAGCCTCGAGAACTGTGAGAAATAAATATTTGTTGTTTAAACTATCTAGTCTATGCTGATTTGTTACAGCAGCTCTGGTTTACTGAGACAGTATTCATATAAGAAATTTCCCATATTCTTTCAAAATGAATATATGCTTAGATGGAATCCTTATGCTAACAATGCTCTTTTGAAAGTTCTACAATATTTCAAAAGTTCTATAATATTTTTGTGGAAATGATTTTTAGAGCATTCAAGTTGTAAGACACACTCTCTTGTCTTTGCCAAGAAAGAAATCAATACCAATGGAGAGCACAGACCAGTGGGTTGGAGTAATTTTCCTGTATTACTTTAGATCCTGGAAAGATATATAAAATAACTGATGCAGGAGATTGTAAAACCATTCACAAACTTCACCTGTTCTAACAGCAGGAGCAGTTATTTTGCAAAATTGTTCTGGGGTAAGAGTTCCTTTTTCTACATGAAAAGAAACCACATTATGTTTCTTTTAAATGTAAATATAGTTCAGTAAAAATAAAATGTGCATAAGAAATATGCACATTCTGTCTTGGGTAAATAAGTAGTAATACATTTTGATAATGCATAAGCAAGAGAAGGTCATTCGAAGGCTATGATTTTATGGCAATTATTTGTCTATGAGAGCACACTGGACTGAAGAGAAATGCACTATATACATGGCTCTTGAAAGAGCTAATGTTGCATTGTATCCACAGCTCTCCATATGATATTCAACTAAAAATACAAAATAGCTTGAATTGTCTTTTTGAAATTCTAATAGTTATTCACAAAGTTCTCTAGACTCCTTTAAAACACCTGTTCAAGGCACACTGGAAGTAGATTAAGGATGCAACTGGATACTTCTATTTGAAATGTGTTATAAGAAAATTTTATAGAATTTTTTAGGATAATTTAAGACATCAAAGAGCTACATGAGATCTATTGAAATAAATTCTATTTTAAAATATAACTAAATTTCATATTCTCTACTTAATTATCTAATAAAATAGATTCATCTTGTTTTTATTGAGGAAGAGATAAAATACCATTTGCATTTAATGAGAAAAAAACTTATACTATTTATATTTAATAAAATACCTTTAAAAAATTTTAAGATAACCAAATAAAAATATGTAGCATTTAAAGTAAGAGATTTCATTCAAGTGGACAAGAGAAATTAAATTTTATGTTTCCTACATATATGAGTAGGACCTCCCAAAAGCCCAGAATTTATTTAAAAATTCTTATTTGTTCTCACATGTTTCAACTTCACTCACCTCCAAAGTATTCTCTATTTGATATAATACACCTATTGAGACATTTATTCCACTGCTCAAAACAGCTTTTTAACATGTCAGTTTCACTGCTTTTTAGTGCTCCTGTTGTTTTTTGTTTCACCTCTTCCACCTTGGCGAACTATTTCTCTTTGAGGCTTTTTTTCCTCTAGGGAAACAGAAGAAGAAGAAGCAAGATCAGGTGAATAGGGTGGGTGGGCACAGGGGTCAGGATGTTTTCGGTCAAAACCTGATGAACCCTTAGCATGATGTGAGTAGGTGAACTCCTAAAACACTCATTGTGAAATGGGCAAATGCACTGAAAAAGTCTTAAAAAATACACTGAAACCAAATGCAGCCTCTTACAGCAATGCCAGATGGTAGACTGATACAGATGGGTTCCTTGAACACTCACCTAGTGGGAAAAGCCTGTACTACAAGGGACCTACCCTCCAGAAGATAATTCCATTTTAGGGGTCCCCTCTTGTATCTTAGCTATCACCAGTTTAAAATATAAGGAGCCAATAAAACAGCTGCAATAAATCTACCAACTACATTAAAATAATATTACAGAAATTTTCAAACACTCAGCTTCATACACCAAATTGTATAGGAAGAAGAAAATTGAGAGAAGCTTCGTGTCTTTTAGTTAAAAAAATATTATGTAAATAACCACACTCAATATTTATCTGTAAATTCACTCTAGCCTAATAAAAACAGCAACGAGATTATTTTTAAAAAAAGCTTGGTAAGTCAATTTTAAATATCCATGGAAAAGTAAATGCATAAAGACGTACCCAGAGTTCATCAATGGATTTTATTCTCTAAGTAGAAAAATGGCTATTTTAAAAATATTTTTAGAGACAGAGGGAGGAAGGGAGGTAGAGAGGGAGAGAAACAGCAGTGTGTATTGCCTCTTGAGTGCCCCCTACTGGGGCCCTGGCCCACAAACCCAGGCATGTGCCCCGATGGGGAATTGATTCAGCGACACTTTGGTTCTCTGGCCAGCACTGAATCCATTCAGCCACACCAGCCAGGACAAAAAAATGGCTATTTTAATTCCTGGTGCAAACTATGTATTTCAGCATTTTGGGTTGAATTGTTTATCTGGGAAAAGAAATGCCTGGGAATTTGGAAAAAAGTAATGTCTGGGAAAATATTTAAATGCATTTTAATTATCATTCATTCATTTCCTAGTTTTGTAAGTATACATTGTATGTAAATGATACTGACATTAGTGATAATACATTATACCAAGATAAGTGCAATTATTATATACAAATAACTGGTTATATAAGACACATTATGTACATATATACACAATAGCATACATATGTGAAACCGGAAAAGACACCCGTGTTCCAGCTGCCTGTAACTAGCAAACCCAATAAGCAATGATAGCAATTGAATCTTTGTGGGCGCTTTTTTCCGATGGCAGGAGATCTGAGAAGATGGCAGGTTTATACCCTAACAAACCATCTTGTCTTTTCTTTCCATGCCAATGTTTTTATAGCAGGGATTAAACAAGACGCAGGAGTGAGGCCTTGGAGATTCAGGGAGGATTAGGTGAAAGAAAGGGCAACATTCCTGTCCTGGGCAGTTAGCTGTTCCCAGGGGCAGGTGGTCCTCTGTCTCTCCCTGGAACACAAAGGCCCGGATGCCTTCAGTTGTCCCCAGGTGGTAATTTTTAGCAGTGCCCCAGAAGGTCGGCTCTTTTCCCCAGAGCTAGGATGGACCTTACCTGTAGTTTCCGAAACAAAAGCTTTAACATGTACATTACTTACTAAGCTTATAACTTTTTACCTTAAACTAAAAATTTCCCGACTCTTGAGTCCCTTATCACATACACTCATATAGGTATATTTTGGATATATTTAACAAGATAAAATACATGAAAATTAAGCTTCTGGGTATGTCTGTGTCTAAATCATACTGAAATAAGATTGCTATATATAAATGACTGATTTTTGTACAGGCTTCGCATTTCAAAAAGTGTTGAATTGTACTTTCATTTTAATAACTTGATAGGGGACTCAAGACTTGGAAATTTTTAACTTAAGGGAAAAATTATAAGTCTAGCAAGTAATGTGTATGTTAAAGCTTTTGTTTCAGAAACTACAGATAAGGTCCTTCCTGGCTCTTGGGTAAACAACCGGCCCCCTGGGGCACTGGCTAGAGATTACCACCTGAGGACATCTGAACCTCTGTTCCAGGAGAGCAGATGACCACCCTCCCCTGGAAACAGCTAAGTGCCCAGAACAGAAATGCTGCAGCTTCACTCACCTAATCCTCCCTGAATTTTAAAGCCCTCACGGCACCTTATTTATCCACCCACCCCCACCTGGTAAAAGGTCTATCCTGGAAAGAAAAGGTAGGGCAGTTTGTTAGGGTATGAACCTGCCATCTTCTCGGATCGCTGGCCATCTGAATAAAGCGCCCAATAAAGATTCAATTGCTATCATTGCTTATTGGGTTTGGTAGTGACAGGCAGCCTGAATGCCAGTGTCTTTTCTGGTTACATTGAATCTGGCTTTAGAGACTTATATTGAATCTCAGAAATAAGTGAATACGTTTGCTACCATAAATAGCTAATTATCAATAAAAAAAAGAAGCAAAGTGAGTTGAACATTGAGCTTAATAAACTAGGGAACACAAGCCCACTTGTTATAGCCAAGAAGCTACAGCATTTACAGACTCATTCACACACTCCAGGGGACTGCTGCTGAGGAGACTCAAATCTCCCCAGGAGCACTGCTCACCCTCCAGTACCAGATCATTGGGGAGCTGGGGAGAGGTGCTTGACCACAGAGACCTATCAGTCTAACTAGGGGGTGGACCCATCATCGTAGGCTTGCAAAAAATGGGAAGTTAATCAGTTATTTTGAAAAGGGTCCTGGTTATAACCCCAAGGGTACAAGAGAAGCTCTCTCCCTCTCTCTCTTCTCTCCTCTCTCTCTCTCTGACACATGCTTGTCCAGTACGCTGGCACATACTCTCTCCACAGACATGTGGCCTTAGTAGCTATGTGGCAAGCAGCTGAACAGGCTCCAAAACCTGCCTGGATACAACAGCACTGCCAGGGCTGCTGGAAACAAGCTAAACTCTGAGGATAGGGACTGGGACCACTTAGCAGCCACCTACAGGATCCAAAGGACTGGGATTTACTGTGCAGCAGAAATTCTGGACACTATCCTTTGTTTGGGTCTTACTGAAAACAACGCTGGACCTTTTCCACGATGGGATGGAGGGAAATGGGAAATTGGAAGCCCAGGGGCAGATTTCCACCCAAATAAACCTTGCCACACCACAGTCTCCTGTGCATGGGTCATCAAAACACTTTCCTCACAATGTCATGGAAGAGTCTGATTTCCACCAATGACACTTTGTAGATTTTATTTTACACAATTTAAAGTAATATTTATGTATAAACATGACTTCCATGTTTTTATTTTCTAGTTATGAACAACAGTGACAATCTAGATTCCTTTAATAACCTGACACAGGCTGACTTTATATTTTCTTTGTAAATATCTTGTGAATAGATTTTAACTGAAATGACTTTCCGTTTTGTTTACCATAGTGTTTTTTAATATTTGACTTTATTTCCATCCATTTGAATTCTCATATTGGCTTAGGGCAAATTACTTTAAAATACATCTGTATCTCAAGCATCCTTTCAAGATATGACAATAGTGGCCTTTCTCCTTTTGAATGTATATACAGATTAGCACCAGTTTTCAAAATGATCACCTGAATAATGTTTGTGTGAATATTCTTGCTAAATATGAACTGGAAATTAATACTGAACAAATTCTACCAAGAGTTAGAACAAGGCGGAGAAGTGACCCAAACATGGCCACTGATTGTCTCTTTCACTAGGGTATCTATTTGCACTGTCTGATCAGGCTGTCTTTATACTCAGAGTTTTAACACTGTGTCAAAATAAACTTTCTCTACTATGCTAGAGAAGGGGAGGGAGGCAAAGTAATAATGTGTAAACATATGTAGTAATGCAACTGAGGTCCACTTGACCCTGAAACTTCTTGAACCCTCAATGAAACTAAAGGTGAGAAAGTAACCAGATAGGAAGGCAGAGAGGGATAGTAGGGAATAATGGAGGGGCCATCAGGAACCTGTATGAAGGACACATGGACAAAGCCTAAGGGGGTGGGTTTAAGAGTGGGAGGCGGGGATGGGGGGGGCAAGGGGCATGGAGGGGTGAAAATGGAGACAATTGTGCTTGAACAACAATAAAAAAATATTAACTCCAACTCACTATTAAAAAAAGAAACTGAAGGTAGTGACAGAAAGTGATAGAATCTACCTAGCACAGCCCATCATCATGAGTAGACTTTATATCTAATAAAGTGTCATTTAAAACAGTGAAAACCAAGATTCAAGAAAAAGGCAACATGATGGTAAAGTTTATTTTCTGATCAATTGTTGTGACTTTCATTTTATGAATTTTTCTTATACTATTGTTATCTACCTAGGAATTATGTTAGTATTTTACATTATTTAAAAAACAAGTAATTACGTGCTCATCTTTTCTGGGTTCCATTGGAATCAGTAAAATTCAGTAATTTGACTAGGTGTTATTTACTGCTACCTAGCTATCAATTAAAAGAGAGGCCAACTAATTAAATTTGAAATTCAGGTAAAAAATTAAAATTTCTTAGTGTAATTTTAGCATAATAATTATAAAATGTGTCAATGACGCTATAACCAAACATGAATATTTGGGGTACTTATGCTAAATAAATCCTTGTTTATCTGAAATTTAAATTTAATTGATTTTACAGTTTTTATTGGCTAAATCTTTCAATCTTACTACTACTGCAGGTCCAACTTTTGTAACTACTACTGACTAGCATTTATTACTGGCTTCACATGTACTCAAGTATTTATATTCATTTGCCTACAACCTTTGTAAAAATTACACTTTTCCAAAGAAAAAAACTAAATCAAATAGTGTAAGTAACTTGAAAAGAGTTATGTAGAATACCATCCTATATAAGATGCTTCATTCAAATGTTATTAAGTTCAGTATTATGAGATATATCCTGTGGGCCAAAGGATCTTAACCGGTTTCCAATATGGAAAGGACAAAGTCATAGATGAAGGAATAAGGATTCAGTTGCCTGGGTGATTTACAATGTAAAAAGGAAGTTGACTCACTTTCATAAATAGAGGAAAGATTTTCTCTTCATGATCAAAACATTCCAAACTGTTTTGATCACATATTTTTTGCTTGACCTGCGCAAATTACTGCCCCACATCACATATATAGTATCATCATTATAACCAAATCAGCCGTCTTTGCCAACATGAGTCACCTGTTTATTTTCTTCCGGGTAGGAAAGTACTAATCTGATAGAGATTTCAAAATATTTTTTTGTATATTTGCATTATCATTGACCTGATTTCCCAATCTTTTCTGCATATGAAACCTGATGATGTTAATTTGTAACATAAATACTACTGAGTTTCTGAGCCAGTTCTGGAGAATATGAGCTCTAAATCAGGTTCCATCTACCAGAAACTACTACGGTGGCATGATACCCTGGCCCAAATCATAAGTCTAAATAGGTCATTAAAACAAACATATTGAATGAAAGGGCATAAATATAGAAGTATATAGAGTTCTCTTGAGTATTTTAAGGTACATTTTTGGGGAGTATCTTAATTCTACCTCCAGAGTTCCTTAATCTAACTTCACTATATTTTCTGGCTCCTTTTTCCTACCAGAGTTTACTATAGTTGACAGCTGTTCCTTGTTGATCTTGTTTTGGCTTCTGTATCTGGATTCACTCCTGGTACATGGTCACACATCTTTGGTTTTCAGGAGGCTTAATTCCTGCTTTCTGGCATCAGCTCCCGCCTTTATTTATATCCTGCAATAGGTTCTCAGCAGTGCTTTATTCTCCATCATTTCAAATCAACTTACACCTATTCAGACAAGCCATTCCAGTCAATTACTCAGTTATACCCATGGAATCTACCCCTGATTGGCCCCATGGATTATAGCACATGCAAATCCTCTTCTCATCAATATCCCTATTCAGAGTTCTGCTTTCACACCAGCACTGGATCCTTGCCCTAACAACCTTTTATATGCTGAGACTGTAACATCCTCTCTAGTTTCTGGCAGTTCTGTAGGGCAGGGACCCCAAACCTTAGTGCTGGGGCTGGTGACTATCCATCTTAAGTATCTCCCATTCCTACACATCTTAAAGAAGACTGCTATTAGAGCTTCCATTTTAGTACAAGTTTATCTCCCAACTAATCTTTGCAACGTAGCATTTAAGCTTTAAATCACTCTGAATTTTTTTCTGTAGCAACACTTTCATTTTGCTTTTTTCCTTTTTTTATCTCTTGCATTTTTCTTTATTTTTGTTTTTTTCTTATATTTTTTAAGTCAGGGCAGAACTGAATCATCAAAAAACAAAATTTTTACCCACAATGGACTCGTTTATGTGATTTTCTGTTTATAAGGATGACAAAACATTGTTTAATGAAATTACATTTTCTTATTTTCAGTTTTGTTTTTCTTTTGAGGGGCAGAGAGATTTTATTTGTTTAGTTTTTTTTATTTGTATATATTTTTTTTATTTTTTACTTTTGGGGTGTTACTTTTAAGTTCATTGGTGATGTTGGTAGTACTTTTAGAACAATCCGAAAGCTTTGCTTCCTCAGTTGTGCCAGTTTTTGTTGCATAGACTTCACTATACCCCATGTTCTCCACCAACTTGTTTATTAAGGACCTATATTTAAATGGACATTGCCATTTTAGGCCTTGATTGTTTTAAGTCCCTTCCACTTTTGTCCAAATAAACATTTTTACCACCTCCAAACAAGCACATAGCTGGGTTTATAATGCAGTGTCCCTAAAAGAGTCATTTTCTAAAATATTGACAATGACCTCTTCTTTGGAGGGAGGTCTTGAATCACATAAACCAGATATAGCTGAAATCTGAGTGATATGTAATTTCATTCTGCTCCCTTTGCTGTGAAATATAGAACCATCGGTGTCATGAAATCGAAGAAGGATAAAAATGAAGGTCTTTACTGATAGAAGCATGTGTGGTTTATATTAGATTAAGAGGATGGGAAGAAATCTGTAGCTTTTGAAGTACATGAAAAACTACGGTGGCACAGAAGATACTGGCAGGTCAGGGGTGTAAATGGAAATAACTGCTTTAGGGACACACTGTTCAAGACCATATTGAGAACCTGTGTGTCGCATATTTCCAGAAAATCAATTTATTTTCAGTAACTGGGGAGTGCTATGGTTTATGAAATATAGTTATAGTTCAACTGTCAGCACAAAACAAAATTTCAAAGTGAATTCGCCAGTGTTGTTTTGCTTCTTTAGGA
Organism: Carollia perspicillata; assembly: GCA_004027735.1. Lineage (NCBI taxonomy): Eukaryota > Metazoa > Chordata > Mammalia > Chiroptera > Phyllostomidae > Carollia > Carollia perspicillata. The sequence goes on along the minus strand of PVKM010037302.1, from coordinate 3,469 downwards.
GAAAAACACACCAACTATTTTACTTCGCTCTGCACTTTTCAGTTTTCTACCTAAACTCATCCCACAAGACGTCTTATTAGATGTGTTCTTTGCTTACAAATTAAAATAATTGGAATCCATAGGAGAATCTGTTCGTATGACAGATATGAGTCATACATGAACTTGCCGACCTGAATAAAATTAGGGTGGGGCAAAAGTGGGTTTATAACTGTTCATTTGGGAAATACTGAAATAATTAATAAATAATAATACACTAATAAAATAAACTCTATGTTTCATATGGTCACAACTGTAAATCTACTTTTGCCTTACCCTGTATTTAGAAAAATGATGAAAAACATTTTTTTACTTGTCACTAAATAATAAGGCTCAGTAAAACTCTGCCTACTAAATACATCTACCTGCAGACAAATTTGGGTTAAAATATAGAGTAAGTGTTTATCCATATGTTGTTACCTCCTCAAAATAAATTAGTCATTTTACAGATATTCTGGAACATCTCTTTCCATACTTTGTAATGTACGGCGGTAATGGGAACCATCTGCTAAGCACTATTAGTTGTCATATTGAAAAAAATCCAGGTCCTAGAATTATATATGGTATGATATCACTAATCATTAATTTTTGGAAAAAATTACCAATGTTGGCAATGTAGATTTGAAATAATCATTTCAACATCTTGATGATAAGATTATTTATCATGTTTCAGATAATTCATCAGGAAGAATTAGAATTTGAATTGGGAAAAGATGTAAATAAATGTGTTCATTTACAAAAGAAAAAGGGTTACTAAACAATGAGCCGAAAAAGGTTAACTTTACTCTCATTTCCCATTCATCATTAGCTTTGTTGTTGACTTGGCACAATATCGATAATTTTTAATAATGCCACTGAGTTTAAAACAAAGTTAAATGGATACGTATAATTTATTTTACTTCTTCTATACAAGAGTATGTCGAAAATATCTGTTGCATATAAACAGTGTATGCAGGGCATGAAATGATCACTACTGAATGATTCTCTTTCTGCCTTGCATGACAAGGCAGGGCATCCACAATAAATCCACAGAATTACAAAACTTGATTCCATTCCTGCTGCCGAGATAGGTAACATTTCTCACATCGATATGTAATAAATTTACAGATTTATCAAAATCAGTCAGGTAAGCATAGCATTCTTGTTCTAATTCAGACTAAACCAAGCCTTTGTTAATTCTCCCACTCCCAATTTCATCATATGCTAATCTACAAAAAACCTATGTAATCTCAGAAATTGAGAAGAGAGTCAAGAAAAAAATCACTAAAGTTTTGTCAGATGAAATGGTATATGTGGACAAACTGGCCTACATTAATATTAAGTGAAACGAAATGACCTGAAAATCTATTGAAATTTAAAAAGTAAAATAAACAGTCTGTAAAGGATTATTAAAGAGACTGCACTAGGAAAGAATGTGTCATATATAAGAACTGAAGAAAATCATGAATTTAATTTTTCAAAATAAAATTCAACAGTGGTATGCCATAAGAATACAATTAGCTAAAAATGGGTATTAGATAGCCAAGAAGGAAAAATGAATACCCATAATGCTTTGAGGCATTAATAAAAATATTGAAAATAGTAATTAATCAATAAGCAAAAGTTGACATAGAATAAAAACTTGAGAAAACTATAGTGAATATAAAGAAAAAAGAGACATTAAAAATAAGAGAGAAAATAATGGACATTAGGGCAGAAAAATAATGATTTAAATATTTGAAGTAGAAATCCAAAAATTGCATTCAGTACAAAAGAGCATTTGAAAATAATAAAATGAATACCCTAGTAGGTAATAAGGAAGATCTGAAATTATGCCTAATAGTCACCAAAAAATTGAAATATATTCATTGACTCACAACTATATGCTGTTAGATATTGCATTCAGAGTCAAAATACATATTTTTTTTATTTTCTAGATATATTACTTACGAATGTAAATAGTAGATAACTCGTCAACTACTGACTTAAACAGTTTTTTAAAAATTCATTTACAATAAATACAATGATTTAGGAAGGTCATCAGTGTCATACCCAGCCTTTTTTCTTCCTGCTCCACCATGTGTCTGTCCTCTCACTGGTGTTGGGTACTGGACCACCACCATAGACGGTGCCTCTCATTTTCAAGCATGAAGGGTGGGGTTGGAGGAATTAAGGGTAAATCAGAAGGCAATGTTCTTTTTTCCCTAGCAAAGTTTTGTGCTATTTTGGTTAACACTATAGTTTTATTATAGCGTGTTACTTGAGCAAATTGCCACAAGAATTTTATTTTTCTATATTTCCATTTTAGGATTAGTTTACTAGAAAAATCTGGATGATTTTCAGTAGGCAAAAGTGAGGCCGTAGTTATCACAGTCAAAGATTAGTTTGTTAAAGGGAATATGGGAGAACACCGTGGTAAAGAGGATTTCCTTCTGTCATGCTTTTCCCCTTCGTTGTTCTCTTCGTCTTTGAGTTGTCATCACTTCTGATCAATTGCTATCCCTGCAGATCAATTATGATGCCAAGCCCACCACCAAGAACTTTATTTTACATTAACAGAGCCATCAACCTCCCACAGGCATCAAACACCAGCTTGCTCTGCAATACAATTACAGCAGTTGGATTTACCTGGATTTCTGTTAGCTCCAATTTGTTCACCTGCACTGGAGCTCATTAGCGACATTTCTCTGATTATTTCTGAACACTTAATTCCCTAGTTCTTCCCACATTGTGTGAAATCTAGTTACCATAGAAAATTCCTTTTTGCTTAATAGTTATTGAGCTTCTGCTTCCCTGATTGAGACCTAACTGAGGAAGTTCATTGGCAGAAGTGTGCCATTTGAACACTTCTCAGGACAAGGGAATAAACAACATGAGTAGTTTTAGTTGAGCACATTGCTACCTCTAACACAGTTAGACTAACTTTATTGCGGGGAAAAAACAGGACTGCTTATTGGGTGAGCAAATAAAAGCACATATAGCATTTCCTCTCTTTGGCTAACTAACACACCTTCACACACTTTTTTTTTTCTGTTCTGCTTGTTTGTTTTGTATTTATTGCCATTTTACTGTTTGTGTTTTGATCTTCATTTTTTTTTCTAATTGCAGCAGATATTTGGGGTCATTTATGATTCCACATAATTTTTTTTCTTTTTTTTTATTGTTTTTCAGTACAGTTTTCTGTCTTTTACTCCCATCCCAGTCCACCCCCAAGTGCTCCCCCTCCCTCCCCTTTCCACCCCTCCCCCTAGTTTTTGTCCATGTGTCCTTTATACTTGTTCCTATAATCCCCTCCCTTTTTCCCTGAAATTCCCTCCCCTCTCCCCTCTGGATACTATCATCCCCTTTTCTATTTCAATGTCTTTGGCTATATTTTGTTTGCTTGTTTGTTTAGTTGCTCAGGTTCCTGTTAAAGGTGAGATCATATGGTACTTGTCCTTTACTGCCTGGCTTA
>PVKM010037301.1:0-14502 GCA_004027735.1 Carollia perspicillata | reverse complement strand
GGACACCCGAATCCCTCGGCACAGAAGTTTGCATTGGCTAACTCGTTCACTCCTCCCCACGTGCAGTGGTCGCTCACCCTTCCACATATACACTTTTCCCTTTATCTACCGCTTTGCTCTGTGCCCTTGCCTTTTTCTGAGGTCAGAGAACAGAGGAATAGCTGATGAATCTCTAAACATTCAGTATTAGCAGTTTTCAAGGGAAAACAAGGGCTGCCATGAGGTCTCCAGGGCACCCTGGGACTTAATTCGGTCACACCAGCCCTGGGGAAGCAGAGGCAACTGAGATGTGGGCGTATCCAACCCTCCAACCCACGGACCCTGCTTCTAGCTAGTGTGAACTGAGATTTGCTTATTGGGAAAATGAGGGAGATCAATGAAATTCTCAAGCGGTAAAATAGTCCCTATTATTCACACTCATGGCGACACCCATAAAAATGGCCGTGATGGCAACTCGATCACAGTGGCTATTCCGTAAGGCATGAGTGGCCCAGGTGCCTGACGGGAGGGGCTGCATTTACTCACCACTGATTCCATGTCGTTCAGGGTTATCTGCTTTCCCAACATCATTTTGTAAAACGGTCTAATGAAAAATCCTAAAACACGATGAGAACTGGATTAGTTTCAAGTTGCCGATGCTACTGTGCATCAGAAATGAAATACAAGATGAACACGCCTTCGATCTGAATGAGAGGTCAGGACAGAGCAAGCGAAGAACTTTGACAGTAATTTGTGACCAGGCAGACGAGGGCCTGCCTTTTTTTGGGGGGGGTTGGGGGAGCGGTCAGTTAGTAGGAGGGCGGGTACTCTAACAGAGGTGGTAGGGAGGTCAAAAAGGCTCCTGGGGGATGACAAACAGGCCTGAAGGCCCCACAGGACTTTGCAGTGCAAAAAAGGCACATGAACAGGGAAGAGGGAGCACTCCAGGCAGAGGGACAAGAGTGGGACCTGTCAGTAGTTTGCGGGGTGGCAGCACAGGGACCCCTGGGGAGGACGAGCCTGAGGGGGGCTGGGGAGTGCAGGCTTGCATGGGGTGCGGGTGAGTGTGCGTTGCCACCTTGGTGAGGGCAACGGGAGTCACTGAAGGCCAGGTGGAAACTCCACCTGCATTTCAGCATCGTCGTGCTAGGACAGGAATGGTGAGAAAAAGCGGGAAGGGGACAGGACGTGAGGGAGAACACTTAGAAGGCTGTGCCATCTTCCAGGGGAGGGGAGGGCTGATGAAGGCCTGAGGGAGGTGATGGCAGTGAGGACGACCTGCCCACCGAACAGGGCCCCCCAGTCCACCTTGTCCACAGGCAAGTCTGCACCACGAGCCTCCTCATTGGGGGGCGCTGGAACCTCAGCCCCACCCCCACTTAAGCAGTCACCAGTCCTCTGCAGCGGATTCCTATCTGCACTGGCTCGGGTGGCCCCAGGGCTGCAGACTCAAACACCTTCCGTGTCTGGGGGCGTGGAGGATGAAGCTGACAAAAAGATGTGTGGTCGCACTTTTGAGAAACAAGACGCTGCTGACCACACACACCTGTGGGCGTTGCGGCTCTCAGTCCTGCGACTCCTGGCGCCCACTGGTATCCCCTTTTGCAGTTGTCTCCTGGGTTCCCCTGTCTGCTCCTGCTTTTCTCCACGACTCCCTCCATGAGCCGTGACTCAGCCGGCCCTCGCTCTTCTGAAACAGTCCCAGCTTCTAAATGCTAAAATCCCACCCCGCTGGCAAGGTGTGCCTAATCCTGAAAGTGCCCCTGAGCCTCCAGCCAAATCGGAGTAACCTCACAGTACTCCTGCACTCTCTTCTGCTGGACTCCATCACTAGGAGTCTTCTGAGGTTTGTCTTCCCACTAGATTACAAGTTCAGACAGGCCAGGAGCACATCTGATGCTTCTCTGTATTTCCCCACAGCCACTAAGTGTGTCTTCTCACTTGGCAGAAGGTATGCGGACTAGCCTTCTAAGAAAAGGCTGAAGTGAACTGAAATAGCTGAAAGAGTCTATGGCATGACTTCAATGTAGCAAATGAAAATATATTCACATGACATACGTATATAGAAAGAGTGAACGTAGTTTCTTTCTAATAAAAAAGTGCAGTGCTTCTTTTCCCAACTAAAAATAAAACATTGAAATTGGAGGCTCAAAATCAGCTAGCAAGTACCAGTAAAAACACACTGAAGGAGAAAGTCGAGAGGGGGCACCAATTATGTACTGGACCAGCTGAGGTTCTGCAGACGCGGTCTCCCTCTGCAGGGTCAACCTCAAGTCTTACTGTCCTCCATCCGCAACTGTTTCACCCTCAAGTCCTTCCAAAATATTTCCAATTCCCCTTCCTCAGTGATGACTTCTGTAGTGTTCCCCCTCAAGGGCAGCACTTCTGAAGGGAGCAAATCCCTGAGAGTCCCTACCCTGAAGCGCCGCCAGGGCCTAAATGCTCTACACGAGAACAAGGTCAGCTGGTGCCATCTGTTCAGCGGCGACACCAGGGTCAAGGCCAAAGCTGAGCTATAACGTTGCTTTCAAATTATTTACAGTCTCTTCACATTCAAATAAAAATAATCAGTTGGGGACACGTGAAATAATAGCAGGATGGTGGATGAATCAGATCATTCTGAATACGTTTTCAATTAGCTTTTCCATCTGTCACAGAATATAGCTCTTGCTAAAAAAAAAAAGTTATTCTTAAAAGCAGAAAACACAGAATCACAGAATGTTCTGTGCTTCATACTAGTTTCTTTTGTAGGAAAATTTTAAACTGTATGTAGACAGTGTGTTTTCAGTGCTTAAACTGACAGCTGGGAAAAGCACCTCCATTATGGGCAAAATATAACAATAATTCACCGAATTACACAGAACCAGTGATGCGTTGGCTGGACATCTGTGATGTGAAAGATCAGACACCTAACGAGGTACCACAAACAGCCCTGTCCTGTTTTTATGACTTCAAGGCTTTTCAATAACTTACCATCTAAAAGTTTCCCGTGAAACACTGCCAGACCAGCAACTCTTCCAATAAAAGTAAAGTAGGACAGATGGTCTTCGTTACACAGGCCCGAATTGGGGTTGATCTGAAGGGTGTAGTTGTCCCTGGGGATGGAAGAAAAAGCCCCATCCCATGTTTCAAGAAGAAATGCAGGAATTTGCATTTTCCTCTGCCACCTGTCATTAGCTTCCATGATGCTAATGCTTCCTCAGACTCTCTGCTCCTGATGGGGAAAGTGTCATCCAGAGAATGTGACTTTTGAATGTGACCATTTAGTTAGTCTCTTTCTGTCACCAGCGACTGAGGTCCTACAGAGCTGGTGCACTTGCCCTTTGTAAGTTTAACCATGCGTTGCTATTTGACTATTTTTGATCTACAAAAATGTCAGCTTCATTTGCGTCCCGATACCTTGGGAAGATGCAAAGCACCACAGAACAAAGGGGCTGTGACAAACGAGATGACCTGAGGACTTCCGGCTCTCTGAGGAAGAAGCTTCATTGCTGTGAGAGCCTTTTGGTTTGGAGATTAAGACTCTCCTTGTGGGCCCCTCATTTGGTCTGACCACGGCTGTGCCCGGAGAGGCCCTAGGGCACTGGTACCAGTGCGTGGTTGCCTCAACAACGCAAACCACAAAAACGGGTCCACATCCCTTTTCGGTCTCAACGTCTGAGGATCACTGGTTTCCAAGCTGGGCTCCAGAGACAGACTCAGATTCTTTCGGGGGCCTTTGGAGTGTAGGTGACGGGTGAGGACCCTGCCGCCCACTCCTCCCCCACCACCTGCCCCTTTAATGGCTCTGACCAATTTCACAAAGCAGGCTTTCTCCTGGGACAACAAAAAGCAAACAACCAAACAACCAAACAAGGTGATTCTTGGCTGGAGCAACTGGGAAGGATCCTGAGGTTGCCTTCCAACAGAACCTCCAGGAGACTGGCGCCAGGTGGGAGAGGTTGGGAGAACCCGTGTCCCCTTGGAGCCCAGGCTGCCTTCCAGCAAGGTCAATGTCTCTTCTATGGGGTACTCGGGTCCACGGCCCGAGAAGGAATGGTTGGCCTTGTAAGCAGCCGATGCTTGATTCCTGAGAAAGCGTTTGTCTCTGTCTTTGTTTCCTTGCCTGGCAACGATGCGATCCTAATGCCCGGGGGAAATCTGGATCTTCCCTGACAGGACCAGCGCATGGTCCTGGGTCCTGCAGAGTGGGTCCTTCTCAAAGTCATCACAATTTGCCTTTAACTAGAGTAACTTCAGAAACTAGTCTTGTCCATGAGAAGAGGATGACTTTCTGAATTCTGATATTAACAGATTCTTCTGAATTAACATACCATTACCAATGACAACTGCCTTTTGTTTTTTACCATGTGTACCTAGCACATTTTCAATTTCAATGACAAGAACCCAACTGACAAGAAAAAAATCATTTTTAGGTGTTCAGTGTACACTGTTTAACCAGGTACAGGCAGACCCTGTTCTAGATTCATAAGGCGGGTGAGTGTTGGATGTGGGCGCACGGGGACTGAAATCAGCAGTATTCATTCATTTCAACAGAGTGAGCTACTTATTCTGTCATTAAGTTGGAACAATTAAGAATAAAACAAACAAACAAAAAAAAAGAGAATAAAACGGTTTCAGTGGGGACACATTCCAAATTCCCTCCATGTACTTACGTGGCAGAGTACTCGAAGAGACCATAGTAGGGGTTGAACATCTCTTTGGACAGTAAGAAAAACCATTCTCTGGCCACGCCCCCATAGTCCAGGCCTTTCTCCGATTCGAACTCAATCCACAGTCTAGCTTTTAGGACGTCTGGCCTTTTCACAGACATGATTCTCCGATAGGACTCTTCAAAAATGTTATTTCTGTGGAGTTTCATTTCGAACCTATTTGGAATATCAGCCTACATCAAAGGCAAAAAAAAAAAAAAAAAAAGCACACAATCACACAGTAAATATACACCTCGCTTCAAAGAACAGAAAGGATGGCAGTCTTCAAATGCACGAGCAATGACAAACAGTTCCAGCGGAGCCTCCCTCCTTTGTGGGATCGTCTCCACGCGTGTGCGGCAAGGCTCACCCTCGGGCTGGAACCTGCAGAGCAGCCACGGTGGCAGTCAGGCCGAGCCGGCGACATGTGCTACAGAAGGAACTCGGCTGAGCAGGGTACAGTCACCCTGTCCCCCTTTTATAAATAATCATGGGGTGTTCGATCCACCTACCAGCAACTGAAATATGGCCAACTCTATATAACTGTTTCTGTCAGAAAAAGTGACTTCCGTGCAGGTCCCCCAAACCCTCGACAATCCCCGCCTGGCCGAGATGGGCAACTCCTCAACCCTCGTGGGGGTTCCCGCTGGTCCATGAGGCCTACAGGCTCACTCTGTTGCCGTGGGGAGTGGGACCCTGATTATCATGCCAAGTTATGGGAAAGCATCCCAAAGGCCACAGGGAATCAATATGAAAATAAAGAAGCACTTGACAAATTGTAACTGCCTCCTGGAAAAATGAGGGATGGGGCGGCCTTGCCATGCAAATGGATCTGCAGAGTCAGTGAGGGCAAGTGCCGCACAGAATACGAGACAGGGGGAAGTCCACAGGGGTCTCTTATTCCCGGAGTTAGCAGAGGTGGCTCAAGAAGAAACTCTGTGGGGACTTTACAGGTTCGAATTTGAGTCATTTTGAAAGTAGTTATCCGAGAGCTACCTGAATCAGGATGTTGGAGGACAGAACAGAAACCCGACGTGGGCGCCGCCCCCGAGGGGCCGCCTCTCATGCGTCTGTGCATCGGCAGCACCCCGTCCACAGTGGAGCCCAGCAGGTGAGACCCCGATGGAGGGGATGGAGCCGGAGAGTGCAGTGGAGCACAGGCAGACTGGGAGATCGAGCCGGGGTCCAGGGGACAAGGGGACGAGGGGAAGTCACTCTCCTTCCCCCATTGCGAAAACACCAACAAGACAAAATACCCCTCCCCCAAAGTCCAAAACAAACAGTGAATTTGCAAACCGAGGAGAAACCCGATATGGGTTTCTGTGTCAGAAACATGAAGTCACCTAGGAGAACAGAGGGCATATGTTGTGAAATCTGGGGCGAGTCAGTAGAAAATACTGTAATTTAAAACACTGCCTGGAAAAGATTATAGGGTTAAGATTTGCGGAAATCTTATAGGTTTTCCTAGTGAGAATTCCAATCTGACAACTACACTTGGTCTTAATATGCCAAATACAGGGCAGAAGTAACTCCCACTTGAGTGCGGTTGGTGAGGTAGTAATATGAGTATAATAATTTATAGTTTTAATTTGAATATTTCACCTAATATGTCATCTGGTATGCTTGAGTGTGATATTGTTATGTTACAGAATCACATGCTTATGATTTGTAATAAAAGATTTTGTAATAAAAAGAAGGGCATTATTTGTGCTGGGCCCTGTATTATGATACTATAAATTATATTGTTATAGATATTATAATTAAATTACACCTCTGAATTTAAATGGAAGGACTGGACCACCTTTCTAACTAGGATCTAGGTTTTATTGAATATAACTATAAGTAATTGCACAAGCTTCTCCAAATTTTTTGTCTAGGTCCTGAATTCTTTTACTTCCCATAAAATCATTTCTATCTTTTTATGTATTACATAGGAAATTGCCCTTCAGGTGATTTGATATGTAATACTGATTAATCTTCACTTACCATTTCTGTAAAAAAAAAAATCAGACTGAAGATCTAAGTGGATCAAAGTGCAGTGAAAAGAGGGAGGTAATATTTTTGTGCACAAAGAAAGGGAACAAGCTGTCCTTGCTGAAGTGACTTCGGTAACTTACGGAGGACTAAAACAGCACTTTTGGAAGCACGTTACTCACAGGTTTCTTTAATTTCTTCCTAAAGTAGTCGTATTTCTGCTTAAATTCTCTGGAGTAAGGAACCGCCTAGAAGATAAATTTACAAATATAAACAATGTACACAACACACTTAAAATTTTATGTAAACTGAGTCAACGATTAGAGAATTTCATGAATCATAAACCTTAAAATTCTCATTCTCCATATTATATTGAAATTTACATGTCTGCATAGCACATGGAAAAGTTCTAGAAATGATGAATTTAAATCAGCATTGAATAGGACTTTCACCCCTGAAAACAACTAAATTGCTATTCAAGAAGCCATTTAGGGATATGCTACATAAAATACCCTTTCCAATATGACTTTTGGCTGAATATGAGTCACTATGTACTCTCTCTCTCTCTCTCTTTTTTGCTGTCAGCTATGATACTTTAAACACAACCCCAAAGTGACCTATGCTGTCATTTTGAAAAGACTGATCATGCTTCTAAAAATCTTTGGGGGGGAATATAATGAGCAGAAAGGCAACTGAACTGGTATTCTTATCAAGGACTGTAAGACCAGGTGGACGGCACTTTGGAAAAGTACCGCCGTTCAGGGGTCAGGTCTGCCCCTTACTGTTTAGCAAGCAGTCTCGGGTGCGGGTCTCTCTGAACCTTCATGCCTTGCCTCTGAGGCAGACTGACGGCACCACAGGAGTGGGCTCAGGGACTGAACCACTGCTCCTCACAAGTGCTGGAATCTCTTAGGCAAATTAATGACACTTTAGTGCAGTCGCTTAAATACTTTTTACTTGCTATGTTATAAAGCAGCTCATGACAGCCAGAGCCCTGACTTTGGTGTACTGAAATGGCTTATATATATATATATATATACATATATATGTTATGGAGCAGAAAGGACTGGCTTTTGCATAGACATGGATATAACTGTAGCAGCCTCATACTCAGAATGACTCATTGCTTTTTGGCAAACAGTGTGCATTTGGACAAGAATAGCTCTGCTGATATCTTTCTGGGCTAAGTTAACAAAATATACTGATCCTTAGCAAAGTGCCCCCAGACTCCAAACCTCATACCTTCACCTGGCTCATTCCTGAGCCGAAAGAGGAGACATGAAAAACATAAGCCTCTTTCCTTCATACTGCCTTTGAGACAATCACACAGATAACTGAGCCAACACAGAAACAACCACTCTCATAGCGAACAACAATCATGGCAGTGTTTCACTTTGTAATTCAAGAGCAATAAAGGCGTCGTATGTATCTATCTTAGGACAGTTTATACTACTCAGGGTCTTTCCTTGTTTCCAATCCACTCTTCATTTGCTGTCCCACTGAACCCGGGATTTGACCACACGTCGTATTTATTCTGGACAGTGCTTAGTCTGATGGAATCACGAGTGAATTCCTATTCTAGAAAAGGTGGAAGTTTGGGCAGGACCTGGGCCCCCACCAGTATAAAGAAAAGGGTACACTGTTCTGACTTAAGCCAATAAGGATATTCTCATGTTTTTTGCTCTACCCATATTATATCCCATAACAAACTAAGATTTTCTGTCCAGTTTATATATTCATTCTTTAGTGGTTCATCTACCAATTCTGTCAACAGGTATTTCTTGAGCACCTACTCTGTGCCAGGCATTTTAGGTACGAGGGAAATAATAGCACACTAACCGAAGAGTTCTCTCCCTATTCTCTCCTGGAGCTCATGAACTACTGCGAGTGATAGGTAACAAGAAGCAAAAGAATAAACAGGGGTAAGTGAGGAAAAAGTGATAGAGTTCCCAGGAGGCTATTTTATAGGAGCTAGTCAGGAAAGGGAAGGCAGGCAGCTCTGAGAAAGGGACACCTGAGCAGAAACCTGGGACAGGAGGGAATGTGTCATGACAGGTACAGTGAGTGCAAAGCCGTGAGAAGGCAAAGTGTTTGGTTGATGCTCTCTCAGCTGTGATTAACTGTGACAGAGGGAAATGAACCTAAAAAAATGCATTCCCTGGCATTACACCATGCCAGCTTTCGAAAAGCTGACTTCTAGAACAGATTCTCTTGCCAGCCAGTTCTGGGACAACCTCTTCACAATAGATTTGACTAGATGAACTTTTAAAGCACTTCCATTTCCAAAAATCTGATCCCCAGCAATTATTTTTTGGTTTTGTTCTCCCCTGAAAATGTTGAAAAAGGCTTAAACATTCATCCTTGTGAAGTTCAACAGTCTTACATGAAAGCTCCCCCATGGGACACACTGCAGAATGCTGCCCCGAGCGCACGACACCCACTCCCCGGTCTGACTTGTGACACGGCTGGTGCTGACTCGATGTGGGTGGAAACGGGATGCCAGGGTATTTTTGGCCTTTCTTCGGCTGTGGACTGATGCATGAGTGTTGAAAAATCACGATCCTCCTCCGGTACTTCTCTCTTCCCTCTCGACGTAGTTTGTGTCATGGAATGAGAGTAGGTTTGTATGTCCTCCTCCTGAGAAGATTCCAGCAACGCAGCAGGACCGAGACGTCCATCAGTGCAGCCTCTGAACAGAGTCATGGGTGTAGTGTCTTTCTTCTTTTGGCCGAATTATTTATTCTCCCTTGAAAATCTGGCATCCTACTTTCTTACAATTTAATTTGTAAAATGAGCCTCGTTAAAAAATCACATGTCTGTTGTTTAAAGCCCTTTTGCTCTGCCTTACACATGCTTTTCTTTGGTGCAAAATGAAAACCTGACTTAGTATGCAAGACAGACCTGAATGTTTTCCAGCCGTTACTGTCCAGCTGATGCCAGAGCTCTTTGGAGAGCAGGGCTCCTGGCTGGCGTGGGGACACTGGTGTGGCTACGAGCACACTTGGGGCCCTAGTCCCAATTCTGACATTTGCTGGAAGTTTTGGCAACAAAATTAGCTTTCTGATCTTCTGACAAATGGGGAATAATAACAGCTCCCCTCCCTTCCAGAGGGGACTGCTCTGCACGGCAAAGCAGCTGACTGTCAAGTTCCTCGACAAGTACAAAGTGTGACACAGCATGACAGTACTCGTAAGAGCAGCAAGCACGGGGAGCACTGTACAAAAGCTTTTCATGGTGACATTTGTCATACAGACAGCATATTGACTTACAGCCACGCTGTGCTGGGCTGACACACAAAGGGTCCCCTTGCCCCTAATACATATTTTTAAAACTGGGGAAAAAGAGAAACTCTAAGTACCAGATAAGCAGAAAGACTCAATCAACATGGAGAAATAAGTGGGTGCTAGACCTAGACACAGGCGTGTGGGCTTGGGTTTTAATCCTCGCCGGGGGACGTGGAACCTGGCCATCGGTCTGTGAGACCTAGGGAGCCGGAACAGAGTTCCCTGCTCAAAACGTACATCTGAGAAAGGGACAAGAAAACTCTACCCACTGGCCCAGGAAAGTTGCAAGGAAGCTTACCTTCTGTCCAGGACCATAAATGGAAGAAAAAGAAAAAGAAACAGACCTGTGATAAATTCATACTCCAAGGCTACACCAAAGTGGGTATGAAGTCCATGGTTATGCTAAGTGGGGGTGAGTGAACCCAAGCTCAGTGGTTAACAGTAAATGCAGGTCAGAACTTATAAAAGCACCACGTGAAAACAGTGAAGATGAGCACGCACACAAATTATCAACGGAACTAGGCAATAAATACACTGCAACGGAGGAGAATCTACAGATACGACAAGTGGAAATATTTTATACTCCTGGGACCAGGTCTAATAATCCGAAAAAGGCTATAAAAGAGGCTATTTTAAGAATGATTAAAAAGCTAGAAATGCACATTTTCAAAAAAAGGAAAACACAGGACAGAAAAATAGCTAAAAAGGCCAAGCAAATTTTAAAACAAGCAAAGCAAATAAACTTTGAGCAGTTAAACACAGTCACTGAAATAATAGATAAAATGAACTGATAGAGATAGCTTATATAAAAAGCTCAAGAAAAAATTAACTGAAAGAGCTGAGCACACTATATACAGCAATGAGAGAGATGGAAATATGAAAGCTAAGAGATAAGGCAGATAACTGGGAAAGTGAATCAATGACTCAACAGTTGCTGAGTCAGGTGTTTCAGAAGGATGGGCAAGATGCAACGTGCGAAGAAATAACTGCTGAGACTTTTCTACACTGGAGGAAAGACATGGTCCTAATGTCTTGAAGAATCGCAATGAGTCCAAAGCGGAATAAAGTTCTTAAAACTCATCCACACTTAGGATACAGTAAAACTGCAGAACATTGAAGACACAGAGAAAAATTCAAAACCCATAAACAGAGATAATTAGATTGCCAACAAACTTCTCATCATTGGTTAAGGAGACCAGAAGACGTGAAAAAGAATATCCCCAAAGTACTTAAAAAAACATGACTGTTAACCAAGAATTCTATAATGAGCTAAACTACTGTTTCACAGAGAGGCCCGACACGTCCTCTCAGACGCGGCAGGTTCACCACGCAGGCTCCCCCGACACCGCTGCTAGGGTGGAGGTGTGCAAACTTGAGTGGCTGTCAGAACCCCTGGGAGGGTTGGTGAAAACACACATTGCTGGCTCTCAGTCGGTTTGGGACGGGGCCCCACATCTGCATTTGTAACAAGTTTCGGGGTGACAGTGATGCTCTTGATCTGTTGCCACACTTGGGGAACTATGAACTAGAGGCTGTATGGCATTGAGAACAAAACTTAACCTAGAAAAAAAACGCCAGATCATTGGTGGGTAAAGACATCTGTTTGCATCTAAGTAAAATCAGGTAAGCACTGACTGTTTAAAAAAAAAGATAAAATAATAATGATGATTTGGGAAGTTTAAAGACAAGGTGGTTTTAAAGGTGGTTTCCACTGAACAATGGGAAACAGGAGTGGGAAGAATGGCACTAACGTTTCCAAAAGGGCTGTATTATCTAGGAGGAGAGTAGAGAGTGATGAATTTAGACATTAAGTCAAGTACGTTCGTTAACAATTTTAATGTGAGCACTAAGAAAATAGAAATAGAAAACACAACTTCCAAGCAAGCATTAAAAAAAGAGAGAAAATAAACAGTACTCTATCAATCTAATAGGAGGCAGAAAAGAAAACAACATAGCAAGAGGCAGAAAGGATAGCCTAGGCAAACACTAACGAAGAGAAAATGAATGCGATGCTCTGTAAAGCCAGTCACCGTGGGAGTCTGACAGAGCTATCTTGGCGAGATACAACAGCCAGGAAAAACGTAGAGATGGAAATGGATACTTTAAACCCCACAGGCTTGATCTAATGGTATACATGTAAAGAACACTTCTATACCCAAGAAAGACAGAATACACATTCTTTTCAAACACAAAAGAACATTTACAAAAACTGGCCAAGCCTTCAAAGAAGTTTCAAATATCTGATAATCAACATTCCGTATTCAATTGTCTCTGACCACAATGTAACAAAATTAGAAATCAATAAGAAACAGGCAAAAATTCTCCATAGTCTTACTAAACTAAAAAACACATTCTAAATAACTTACAAACCAAGGAGAAAAAAATCACATGGAAATTACCAAATATTTGGAACTGAATGACAACGAAGACCAGATGTCACACTAAGTTGACAATTACCTGAACACACACCCCCTTACTGAAGGAAATAACACTAATAACAAAAGTAAACAAGCTCTTTAAGAAAACAAAGAAATACAGAACTCTCGTGGGGGCAAACCTCCCTGGATTTATGATGCCGAATAATTTCCAATAGTAATAAGACTACGTGCTTGAGTGAATGTAGATGATCAATAAACCATTAAAATGATCTGAAAAAGACTGAGAAATATCACGTCAAAAGTCTTTTGCCAGTTGAAAACAGCTTTGCTTCTTGAATTTATGTTTTTCATGATGGAGAAGAGAAAAATGTGATTCTAGCAACTTATTGTGATTGTGAATAAAAAAAAAGCCATGGTAGGATGGCAGGTATTTATTAAGCTACACAGAGAAAAAGTAGTGGGGCCTGTGTTACCGGGTACTTTGTAAACTGTACCAAAGCAGCTGAACAAATTGAATAAACAGACCCAACAGATAGATAACTAGAGGGGCATCAGGTATCAAGGTGCATTTGCATTATAATATCATTTAAGTTTTCAAAGGGACTTACCTTTATAATTCAAAACATAATTTGAACACACTCAGATTAAACCCATGAAATTAGTATTTTAAATATACCCATTGGCCTCTTAGCACTCAACATAATAAATTTAACTTCCTTATCTCTTCCAGGTTTTAAAAGGAATCCCAAATTTGCAATCTTCTGTGGTCCCAGTACCATTCCTGTAATTCCAAATCACCTCCTTGCACTATTATAACCACCGACAGGAGGCGCTGGTGCACACACCTTGCAGAGGAGATCCACCCCATTCTACAGACTCCTCCCAGGGCACGGGCACCAAGTGTCTGTTACTACTGAGTGACCTGAGGTTCTCAGTCTTCCTTATGAACAGTGTGCGTGTGCAGCAGCATTTTAAAAAGGCAGCGCCATACCTAATGCAGAACTGGTTCTTTCCCACCTGGCGTATGCGAAGGGACTATGAGAAAGTTAGTGGGTCAGCGGAGACAGAGATTCTTATCTGCCAGCTCCAGAGGTTAGCAACAACCTCACCCAGACTTTTACAGATTTTCAGTGCTGGAAGAGATTCAGAATACAGCTTAGATCTGTTAGCATGCGTGAACTGCCCTTGGCCTAAAGGAAGGACAAAATTCTGCAAATACAAGGGCTGGCTCTGCCTCATATAAAAAGGAAGAGAGGGCAATTTGATGGTTACACTTACAAGCCACTTTTTCATAATGGAGAAAAGAAAATGTTCTGTTTCACTACCATTATCACACCACTTTCTTTTCCTTTGTGACGAAAGCCACGCAGAAAGGCAAATGCACCTGTACCTCCCCCAGAATCTTGTCACCCGGAAGTTCCCATAAGGAGGAGATGGGTGTAACGTTAAACTACTCAATTACACTAAGGTGCGCAGTAATATGCAAGAAATGCGTGTTTTGATGCAACCAAAATATGACACTGAACATTCAGAACTTGAGAATACTGACCGGGCCGGTAATAGCTGGGTTCTGCAATCTTGGGTCTTCCCACTGAGTTATTTTGCTATCTGAAAATTAATATTAAAAGAAAATCAGCATATTAGTTCAAATCTATTTTGTCAAAAATTTTCTAATTATTTCTGGGTTTTCCAAAGCTGTCTAGTCCCCCAACCTGGCCCTGAAAGATAGTAACTTAGTATTTTAGGGTTAGAAGAGAACAGTTCTCTCTATGGCAAACCTCCTGTTTAGTTACACACTCGATCAAAAATGCAC
Organism: Carollia perspicillata; assembly: GCA_004027735.1. NCBI lineage: Eukaryota > Metazoa > Chordata > Mammalia > Chiroptera > Phyllostomidae > Carollia > Carollia perspicillata. Next base: position 383 of record PVKM010037301.1, on the reverse strand, counting down.
AACTAAAGTCCAACCATCTATTTACACTGCTTTTAGCAAGCAATCTGCTGCAATTTTGATTATAAACCCCGTTCTTTCAAGGATTTATAACTTGATCTTGATTTTCATTTAATTGGAAAAAAAAGGCACAAAAAGTCTTAGTCTACCAAAAGTTAACGAACACACATGATATTTTTCTCATTTCATACATTTTTGCCCGTGCTTATGACCTTGAGAAACGGCTCTCAATTCAGAAGTCCGAGCTGAACAAACGAATAACCCACAACATGTGTCACTGCTGGGGCACACCACAATCGAAGCAGCTTGTCAGTAAGGCAGTCCAAAAACTGAGAATTAGCGAGTGCAGGGGAGGAGCCCCGAGAAAGGCCTCCCTGCCGGCCACG